>VSME01294273.1:0-12130 GCA_008750935.1 Microcebus tavaratra
AAAAAAAAAAAAAAAAAAAAAAATTAATGAAGAGGGTTAAGAAAAAAACACAGACATAGAATATTAATTCAGTCACATGGCATTATTGTACCTAACCCCATTCCATACCCCAAATCAACTAATCAATTTGTGTTTTGAGTTTCAGAGATATCATAGAAAATGAAAAATATATAAAATACATAAGCTATACATTTGCTTGATACCCCTCCTACCATGGATTATAAAAAAGAAATTTATTCTATTTACATTTCACTATTCTTTTATTTTTGCATCCTTTATTACTCCTAATGTCAAAGGCATTTTTTGGATTTTTGTCACCCTAGCAGCCATTGTCACTTTGCCTTGCTTTTTGTTAGAGAAACACACTTTGCCAATCCTGAAACTACACATTAGCAGCATAGAACATGGGATGGGCATGTGCCCAAGAACTCACGAAGAGTTGGGCTCAAAATTTGATACACAACTCAGTAAGGTCCAATCTAACTAACTTTCGAGTTTTCACTTAAGCAAACAAGAGGAAGGTGTTATCTTTGCCATTAGACTTGAATTTGGGAAGATGTAACTCTGGACTTTCTAAGGCCTGTAGCACAAGGAAAGAGAATACCTTGAGAGTAATATCAATGGGAGAAACACACTACCTGAAGCTGTGTGTATCTTCAGTCATGATGACACAGAGGCCTAGGAATCCAGCTTTAGTAATACACTGGAATTTTCTGTTACATAAGATAATAATTTCTTCCTCCTTTTATCATTTGCTTACATCATTCTGAGTTGAGGTCCTTCCTATAACCAAAATTTGGCTATATAATTATTCCAAAGCAATTTTAGTTGAAGTTCTAGAGATTTAGGCAGTTAATATTTTTACTTCATTTTTTTATTTTTCTAGAAAAGATTAGTTTTTACTATAAATTCTTCTTCTAGTCTGACATATCTTTATATAATTAGAATGTTCAGTGATTTTTCCTACAAATTTCATAAATTAAAATGAACTTGAAAAATCTAGTATTCATATATTCTTTAAGAGTAACTTAAAAATGATACAAATTTCTTTAACAAATATAATTCATATCTTATGAGATAAACAATCTTGAGTCATTCATTTGTTGGGCAGAATTCCTTACGATTTTACTTTTATTTTATTAGATTTTTCTATTTTCCTTAGAAGGAAAGGGTTAGACAAATTATATAATGCAAAAGGAATCTTTGTGATAAAATTCCCTGAACTGAAGAAAAATTTCCCACATACACAAACCAAAGTATATAATTAGTTTCTAGACTCTTTTTTAAGATGGAGATACATGTACTGTTATTATGCTTTAATTTTCAAATTGTTTAAATAATGCTTAAGATTCCAGAAATAATGTCTTCTCATTTTCTACACACAGTTGCTACTACTTAAAATCAAGTGACAAACATGTTAATAATTATTGATACTGATTCATCTGGCAACATTGGTAAATCTGGTTATAATGATAATTACCCAGAATAAGATTTTGTGCACTTAACACATTTTCACCAAATTATACATGTTTTCAATTTAAACAATACAATCAATTTAAGTTACTAATTTTCAAATAAGTGCCTTATAAGAAGTGAAATAACTATGTAACTATAGTCACACACTACTAATTTGTTAAAGAAATTCAAAGGTAGCTTATTTTACTGTTTAGGGATACGATAGTGACATGACCAGGAAAAGCTTGCTAACAGTGCCATCTGTTGGACAGAACTTATAGTGACTGTACCTGAAGGTATGTCAGATACATTCACTATAAGAAATGCCATGTCTAAACATTTTTAAACCTAAAGAAAAAAATCTGACACTTTGTGACACTTTAGCCCTCAAGATAGTGTAACAAATGCAATTTTATTCAAAGTATTATATTTGCTTAAATTATTTAAAATATACAAAGAGAAATAGGATTATTTTCTCCTTTGCTCCTTCACTTTGTGTTATTTGTATTCAAAATGAACGTGTCACATATGACTCATTTTTTTGTCACCTAACTCTATTTTTGTCTATAGCATTTATAACTCCTGGCATCTCTCTCCCAAACAACTTATAAACTTCTTGAGAGGAGCAGCAGCTCTGTCATAGCCATCAGTGATTCCACAATATTCAGTTCAAGAGGTCCATGGATGTATCCCCATCCTGAAAGGAGGGCCTGGACAGCATTAAATAAATACTTTTAAACAAATGAATGAATAACACTGTGTCAAATTCTAGATATCACTACATTTGAAAGGCCCACGCAATATAGTAGACTAAGTTCACACAGGTGGCCAGAATTGTTACATATGACCATGACAGATAAGATTTGACTGAAGTCATCATGGAATGTGAATATTATGCAAGAAGACTGATGTCATTGCTATTATGTATTTAAAGGACATATAAATGAAATTTGATTTATTCTCAAGGACATAAAGATTATAATTTGAAACATGGAAGAAAGCCATAGGAAATCACCTTTCTCAGTATGAGGCATACTTTTCTAACAAGCAGAGCTTTTTGAAAATGAAATGGACTGTTGTCAAGAGTATAAAATTCTCTATTGATGAAGTTATTCAAGTGGATTTTAATTGGTTATTTATTTAGGAAGTATATAGGTAGGATTTACTTTGAATTATTTTTAGATCAAATTATTTAAGGCATATATACCTATGATGTAATAAAACACAAAAGCTTTTTACCTTTGAATGTATTGAAATTTAAAATGTCAATTTTCTTCCTCCTCCCTGTTTCTCAACTCCTATCTTTAGGTGGAATATGGTTTCAAGTCTTTTAGTGGAATATTTATATGCATGAATGCTAAAAGATGGAGAACTACAGTTAAACATTTTTTGAGAATAATCAATTATCTGTTCCATAATCATCTAATAATCATCAAAACTAAAGTTCTCTTATTTAACTAAAAATAGTAACAAGAATATCTACCCACTTTAGGGAATATCTTTACAACTTAAAACACTACCTCTCACTTAAAACAGTTAACATAGTACCTTGTTTTCCTTTTTAATTATTCTGAAGATCTATGTAGAAAGACTCTCTTGCACTGTTTTAGGTATATTGCAAATAGATTCAGCATTCTTAACATTTTACTCTTTTCATTCATATGTACCAAAAATTTTAGTCATCACAGTCAAAGAATTCTCAAATTATTTTCCCAGAGTTATCCATTTGTGACAGTAGGAAAACGTGTTTTTAAAGACAACTCACTATAATAATAAATGTCTTTGAGAAGACTTGGACAAGGATATTTTTGGTTGCCATTCCTTAAAGCCTCTGTATACTCAATTGTTGTAGGTTGCTTGTGATTTTTATATTTAATTTATATCAAGTATAATAAGCATTAATGGTAACATTAATTTATTATTCTGCTGCATGGATGCTAATAAAGTACTAGCTGAGAATAGCACATTGTACCACAGTGTCCAACGTAATTCAAAACAAAACTATTCAGTCTAATCAACCAAGCGATAGCCATGAAGCAACATGCCTGTAAGGTATCTACACACCATATGTGAAATGAATATAAATTAAAGTATATTAACTGAGTGAAGTAAAGATTATGACATGTTTATCTGACTAATTAATGCAAATATCTTCTAAAAACACTCCAATAAAATTATTTAATTGTATCTTGCCATTCAAACTGATTTGCCTTGCCAAGGAATTGGGTACATTATCATTTTACATTTAATTGTATTAGTTGAAGGAAAAATGTAGTTCAAATTTGTCTACAAAGAAGGCAGACAATTTGGAAAAGAGTTTTTATTTTTCCCATTTATTCTAGGTTACATCTAAACATAACATTAAGTTAAACATAATGAATAATATAAGAACAACATTTTCACTGGAAGAATAATAAATGTAAATTAGTTCTAAACTAACTTCCAGCGTAAGGAATATAAAATGGGATAAACTAGAGCTATAAATTATTCTTTCAAACAGATTTAGTAAAGAAAAAAAAAGAGAGATGTGGTTAAGGGCAAATGTAATTCTCCAAGGAAAGAATCAGAATATTGTGTTTGCACACATTTTAAAGTTACTTTTAACATTTAGAATCTCTGGGAATTAATCTAATAATGTTGACATCCATCCACCCAAGAGATTCGTATGATGCATGTGTATGTGTTTGTGTGCATTTGTGTAAGACAAGTATGAAAACTTAAAGGAAATGCTTGTCTCTGACCCTATATTTTTTAACATTTAAAGTACCACTTAAAACTATTTCAAGCTTGAATTGCACTGTAATCACCCATTAAAAAGAGTTCTTAAGGTTATTTCTAATTTTTTCCCTTATTAAATTCACTTTTTAATAGGGCCCAATGAGACTGATTAAAATTGTGGGTTAAGCTATACAGGCTTTATTTAAGGTAATTCATGGCAGGATACAAAAGTTTCATTCCACCAGTGGGAATCATCTGATTGCCCTGGTGCAACCTATAGCTAATTATGGCAAAACCAGATCAATTTGTAAGTTTGAAATATTAGCTTCCTTATACCCAACTAATACATTGAGACCAGTGAGGTCCCATCTTCATATTAACCTTCTCAAAGGCACAAATCTATCTCTCTTAGGTCTCCCCCTAACTGACACACTTAATTGTGAAAATGAAATATATTATTTTAAGCATCCATTGGGAATCACACTATTTGGAAACCATCAGAGTAGAGCTGGCTCCAAACTTGCTACTCTCAGAATGACTTCATCTTTAATTAAAAATATTTGTATAAATATTCTCCAAAGACAAAGATGATTAATGGCAATAATAAAGGAATGCTATGTAAGTTTCTGATTGGTCTCTAGGGTTTGCTGCATTAAAGATATAAATTTATGTTGAATCCAATGTAGGTAAAAAAGATATCTTAGAGTGATTTTCTTTGCTCCCATAATTAAGATGAGACCTCCTTCTGAACAACAAAAAAAGTTAATCAGAAAATTTCCTCATCAATTTTATGAATTCTCAGGATTAAAGAAGGAAAAAAATTAATTCTTACAAAATATTTTTCTCTTATCTCATCTAAATATGAACTAAGTATTATGAAAAAAAGCAGGATATTTGGAACGAGGGGCATTGGATTGTAGTGGTGAATTTGTACCAATAAGAAGTGAAGGTATGGGCTCATCATTTTACATTTGGCGTCTCATTTTTAAATTCTTAAGAATTCTAGCCTTATATCTCAGAATCTTTTAAAGAATAAATTAATGAATTCATGCAAATTTATGCATACTCTATATTCTATTCCATTCCCCAGGTTGAACCACATTCAACTCAAATGACCATTATATTTTAAAGAAAACAAAACAAAAAACTAAAACATGAGATTTATTAATTTGCCATGTTTTGTCGCGCCCGCCTCGCCAGCAAGGAAGACGCGGCAACAGGAGTTCTTCTGGCTGTGCTTTATTGGGGCTCCCTTTAGGCTTACATGATGCGGAAGACCCTGAGCTCAAGCTCTCACACACTTATATACCGCCTGAAGTAGCAGGGATAGGCTGGAAGCGTGCCATGGCTGTAGCAGATAGGCTGAGCTCTTTACACCAGCTTACGTCACTGACCCAGGCCTTCACCGCGCATGAGCTGAGTCTGTTAATCACAGACCAGACACCGGAAGCCGGCGCCATCTTGTNAAGTAGCAGGGATAGGCTGGAAGCGTGCCATGGCTGTAGCAGATAGGCTGAGCTCTTTACACCAGCTTACGTCACTGACCCAGGCCTTCACCGCGCATGAGCTGAGTCTGTTAATCACAGACCAGACACCGGAAGCCGGCGCCATCTTGTAATGGCGTGCATTGCTCTCCACAATGTTTTTCTTTTTCAACCTGTTTCTTGGTTCAGTACACAATAAGAAAATAGTAATGAAAATATATCATTTTGAACAGCATAGTAAAATATGTATTAATTCTTTAAGCTATAAGGAGAAATTGATGACAATAAAAACTGTTATGGAGTATTTATATATGTCTCTCATTGACAATAGGGCAAGTGAAAAATTAATAATAAAATATAGAAAATAGGAAACTTCAATGTTTTGTGTTACCTAAATATTAAATAATTTACCATACAAATAAAACACATTTTTTTAAAATCCATAAAAAGCTATGAGTTTAATCACATATTGTTGAAACGATAACACGTAGATAAAAATTTAGGATAAATATTGAATTTCTGAAAAAAATTATAGTTTAATAGGAAAATAATTACAAATGGAGAAAGGAAAAGAGAACCAAAAATTTGAAAACAAAAGCAAACAAAACTTTCTAAAGGGCTTCTAAATCTAATGGTTAATTAAAAACCTATAGTTTCAGATAATTATGAAATAATTTTATATAGTTGCATGTATAGGATTATATAATGAAAATATGCCAACACCAAAAATACTATAAATTTTAAACACTTTTATTGTATAAAAAATAAAAAATAAGCTAAATATTGAATTCAGGAAAGAAAATAATAATAGTAAGAATAGAGAATTGTTGTGGTTTCCATTAATGAACTATCTTTTTTCCCTAAGTCTATATATTCCCAAAGTGCCCTGAGTCCAATTATCTTACATTAAAGATGGAAGGCAAAGTACCAAAGTTGAAAGGTGTGGTGAACAAGATGATATACCCCAGTGATACAATATAACAACAAAATTTCAGAAGGTGAAATAAGATTTTTATATTTCTCAATGTTTTTTGTAATAATAATGTCAATCACTTAACAGAGGATGTATTTTATATCTTAAAATACCTCATTGCTCATAAAAATTATCTTTATTTATGAATGTATGTGTGTATGTATCTTTATTTAATTATTTATATCATTATGAACTTATCAATTATACATAGAAGTCAATTAGAGAGGTTCCAAATGGCCAAACTTATGACAATTTGAGTATCAAAATTGATAATAAAATAGCTTAACCATCTGAATAATATAGGATGTCAGGCTAGACTGATCTATTTTATTAATTCCATCTGTATTTATTTGTTTAATTTCTTTAAAAAGAAATAATGCTTAACTTTATATAGGAGAACCCTAGCAAAAACATCTGCTTTAAGTGACTAAATAAAAATTATCAAGAAAGTGACAGAATGAATTTATGTGCCACCTGCTCTGATAACATAGGAAGGTAGTATCACTTGTGGGATATTCCTGAAAAAGACATATAAAGTGAATCTAATCATGAGAAAATGTCAGAAAAATACAAATTGGTGAATATTCTATAAAGTACCTGGTCAATGATCTTCAAAACTGTCAATGTCATGAAAATTAAAAAGACTGAGAAATTGTTCCAAACTAAAGGAGACTGAAGAGACGTGACAACTAGATGCAATATCTACTTCTAATACAAACCCTTTGCTATAAAGGATGTTATTGGGAAAACTGGTGCAAATGGAATAGAGTCTGAGGTTTAGATTTATTACTTCATGTAATAACATTGGTTCTCTGATTCTGATGGTTGTATTTAGGATTAAGTAGAATGAACTTTGCTAGAAAATAATCATCAAAGTATTTAGGGGTCATGGTGCAGTGCATTTTCATAGTTTTATGTAGCCTCAGCATCCGTCTTGAATATAAGTTGAACTTTTTATACTAGAAGCAGGCTCAGTCACCATCGACACACTTGCTAGCTCTACACCTTCTTCTGGTTCCTCAGTGTGATCAATCCAGATATCTGCCTGTAATGGGAACAACACAACAAAAGTTCCTTCCTGGTCATTATAAGTAGTACATCACACCCAAATGGCTCAAGTAAGTGTCCAGAGATAAGAACTTAGAGGCATCTTTCCCACCTAGCAGACTGGGCTCTCTGCTTTCCTGCTGCCTCACAGGGACCCCTTAGACATATGCCCTCAAATTTAAAGTGACCCACACCCAATTCTTCAATACATACTGCTAGTTTCTTCTTTCTGTCTCCTTGACTCTTCATTACTGCCTTACATGACCTGGAGACAGAAGAAAGAACTCCCAATTATTGCTCCCTCCTTGCTCAAGATTTATAAGTAATAAATCCTTTGAACTTATTTCCTATTGTGGTGGTATATTGAATTTGCACATCTTAAGAACCCAGGCTCCACTCCATGCCAGGTTTTGCCTGGGACACCAGGGAGAACACAACAGCAGACAGGCTCTCAACACCAACACAATGGTCAGGAAGGCATACAGTGGGCACAGGTCAGACAAGAGCCACAGGAGCATCTGCCAGTATAAGCAAGTTTTCTGTGTAAGAGACTCCTGGTCATGGGTCAGACAACTAGGCATTAGGCCATCCACCAGGTAAAAGAATTATCCTGTGAAGGGCACACTGGAAATACTCACAGCCAGTTCCACTTCATTTTCTGTTAGAGCAGGATAGCTAGCAGCTCTAGTACTGGAATCCCAGTTTAGCTGGAGGCCCCCATGGGTTACTATATACACAGCTTACATCTTAAATGGTCTATAGCAGTGATCCCCAACCTTTTTGGCACCAGGAACTGGTTTCATGGAAGACAATATTTCCATGGACTGGGTCGGGGATGGCTTCAGGATGATTCAAGTGCCTTACATTTATTGTGCATTCAAGCCTCTCTGCTAATCACAATCTATATTTGCAGCAGCTCCCCAGCACTACCATCACCACCTCAGCTCCACTTCAGATCATCAGGCATTAGATTCTCATAAGGAGCGTGTGACCTAGATTCCTGACATGCACAGTTTATAGTTGAGTTCACACTCCTATGAGAATCTAATGCAGTCACTGATCTGACAGGAGGCAGAGCTTATACAGTGATGTGAACAATGAGGAATGGCTGTAAATATAGATGAAGCTTCTCTTACTCACCCACCTCCACCTCCTGCTGTGTAGCCTGGTTCCTAACAGGCCATGCACCAGTACTGGTCTACAGCCTGGGAGTTGGGAACCAAAGGTCTATAGGGGAAAAAAATTCTTTGTACTATTCCTATAAAACATATATTATATACTTTCTTTTCAACTTCCTTTTATCCACTTAACAATGTATCATAGAAATGATTTTATTTTTGCAGAAATTTTCTTTTGTTTTATTACTTCATAATATAAGATGCTGTTTGTTTTTAATTATATACAAATTAAAATAAATTTTGATTTTTCTTTTGTCTGTCTTTAATATTCATGTATAAGATTTAATATGTTGTTATATACCTGTAGATTATGTATTATCATTGATGATACGTTTTTATATGTATATACTACAATTTATTTATTATACTCTTGATGAACATTTAGGTTACATTCACAAATGGTGCTGCTATTAATATTCTGTGTATATATTTTGCAAATATATGGCTATATTTCTCTTGGGTTAATGAAGAGGAAAAGAATTCTTAGTCATAGGGTACATATATATTTATATTAGTTAATATTATCAAACAATTATAAAAAGAGGTTTCAGTCTTTTTATGATTATGAAAGTCTCAGAAAAACAGTAGAGAAAGTAAAAGACAGAAAAAATATTTGAAGAGAACATGGCCAAATTCTTCCAAATTAGAAAAAAATATATGAATTTATTAATCCAAAATGCTAAAACAAACTTGAAGCAAGATAAACACAAATAAACCCACTTGTAGACACAACATAATCAAACTGTTGAAAGTCAAATACTAAGAAAGTTTTTGAAAGCAATCAGATAAAATCAAAGAAAACTTGACATGTTACAAACAAAGAAACAAAGACAAATTAATGGCTAATTTTTTAAAAGACTATAGAAGCCAAGAGATGTTGCAAAGAAGAGGGGGAAAACTGTATGTCAAGAATTCTATATATAGCAAGCTATCCTGTAAAAATAAAGACAGTGTTTTTAAATTTCAGACAATCTAATATTCAATGTTTCTAGATGTAATACATGTGACTACAATGGCACTGAAAAAAGAGGAAAGTGATAGAAATACAATTTAGAAGGTTCTTATAATTTATTGATAACAGTTTTATGTATTTACTTTAACTGAAGAAACAAATATATGGAAATAAAATGTTGGAAAATAAATATGCAAAATATAGGAATATGGAAGTTTGACAATATTAATATCAGATTAAAAAGATTCCAATACAAGTTGTTTTGCTAGAGCCAAACAGGGACCCTTCAAAATGATAAGTGGCATAATAATGTAGTAAAAATTCAATAATTATAAATATAAATGACCCTAATAACAGAATATGAATGTGTAAAACAAAATCTGAACAGGCACAAAGGGGAAAATAACTAAAATTGCAGTGATAGATGGGAAATATAACATACATCTTTCATTAAAATATAAAACAAATGGAAAAACTTAGTAATGACATAGAAGGTCTGAATTATGGTATCAATTACTTTAGTCTAACTGACATGTATAGAGTACCACATACAAGTATTCTCTCAAAAACATTATTTTAAATTACGCATAGAATGTTGACCAAAATAGATAGTACCTGAGCCATATAAAAATTTTAATACATTTTAAAAGAGCTGAATCTTCCAGGGTATGTTTTCCTATCACAACATTTAACTAGAAATCAACAAAGATAAGACATTTAGAAAATCCCCAAATAGCTGAAATAAACAAGTTTTATAAGTCAATGAGTCAAAGCAAGAATAAAAAAGAAAATTTAAAAAATCAAATTGGACAATATTGAAAAAATGTCATACCAAAATTACTTAGATGAAGCTAAAGTAGGGCTTAAATAAAAATTTATACCAATAAATTCATAAATAAGATTAAAAGAAAAATTTGAATATGGTTATTTAAGCTTCTATATTAAGAACCCAGGAAAAATGAAAGAAATTAATGCTAAATAAGTAAAAGGAAAGGAATAAGATAAAATCAGAAAAAAAGAAGAGAAGAAATCATTGAAATTTTAAAAAGTAGAAAAAATTATTATATAGAAAACCTTTTTATGAATACAAATACAATGAATAAAAATGTATTAAAAACTCTAGCCAAATGAAGATGACAAAAATGTACCACAAATTAAGGAATAAGAGAACATCCACAAATACTAAAAAGTTATTATGAATTACTACAAACAGCTTAGTGTCAAAAAATTTTGTGACACAAACAAAATTTAAAAAAAACCTTAAAAGACAAAAATTCTCCCAAGTTTACTAAAAAAGGAATAGATATTTAAGATTCTGGGAAGATGGTGGCTTGGAAAACACCAAAAATCTATCCATCATCCTACCTAGAGAACAATTGGCATTGTCAGAATCTGTCAAATGTAATTAATTTGGAACTCTGGAGTTTATTGAAGGCTTGCAACTTCCAGGGAGAAGGCCTGTGTGGTGAACTGTGGTCATTTTTGGTTACTTTCAGCTCTTGGCACAGTAGCAGCTACCTATTCCCCACCTCTTATCCCTATGGCAAGCAGTGATGTACATGTTTCCTGGAGCAACTTGCACACAACTTGTAGGAGCCAAGGAGGTCAAAAAAGACATCCTCCAAATAGCCAGGATCTATGCTATAATTACTAAAAGCTACCTCTAGTCATGCAGGTAAGGAAAATGTGGCATGGCCATTGTTGTTGCACCTCCCCTTTCCCTAAAATGACTTCTGGAAGATTTAGAGGGCCAGCACATTTTCCCTTCCCCTCCCCAGTAAGTTTTCTTTTTTTCTCTATTTGGGAGCCAAACCTGAAAGGCTAGGACATTTCACAACAACTGAATACATGAGGGAAATTAGAAAGTCACCACACATGTTCAGGGGAAGGTACAGGTTTATAAAAACCAGAAAAAAAAACCCTATAGGTGTCACTTCATGCTAATCCTTCGAATAGAGATATCCAAAAACTTCTAAAGAAGACAGAAGAATGGCCAACAAACATATGAAGAAATGCTCAACATCTCTAATCATCAGGGAAATGCAAATCAAAACCACAATGAGATATCACTTAACCCCAGTGAGAATGGCCTTTATCAAAAAATCTCCAAACAATAAATGCTGGCGTGGTTGCGGAGAGAGAGGAACACTCCTACACTGCTGGTGGGACTGCAAACTAGTTCAACCTCTGTGGAAAGCAATATGGAGATACCTTCAAGCGATACAAGTGAATCTACCATTTGATCCAGCAATCCCATTGCTGGGCATCTACCCAAATGATCCAGTGACACTCTACAAAAAAGACACCTGCACTCGAATGTTTA
>VSME01294274.1:0-112913 GCA_008750935.1 Microcebus tavaratra
CTCCTCAATTCAAGTCTCCTGGTCTGGCCATGCTACCAAAATGACCTCAGATGATTATCTTCACAAAACCCTGTGATCTGTTTAGAGTCCTTATCATCCTTAACACCTTTGCTGACCATCCTCCTTCCCCCTTTTTAAAAGCTATTGTTTATTCAGTACTTACTATGAGTCAGGAATTGTCCTAAGTGTTTTATTTACATTATCTCATTCAATCTTCGTGACATCCTTATTTTTAGCCTTATTCTATCCATTTTACAGATGAAGAAACTGAGACTCAAAAAGATAAATAAAAATTCCCAAGTTGACGTGATAAGTAAGGGGTAATATCGGGCATTCAGATGTCTCAAAACATTTTTAATCCTTGTTTATCTTCTATGAATTTTTTTTGCCTTGTTCATTGTTCTTACCCTGTATCTATATTACTCATTTTCAAAATCTAGAAAGTTTTCAGCCATTATTATTCAAATATTTTTTCTGAAGTTTACTCCTACTTTCTTTCTGGGACTCTGATAATATAAATTTGGATCCTTTGATGTTCTCCTACAGGGAAGATAGAATTTCTTCTCTTCCCACCCTTGATTATGATGCTAAGAACTTCATAAATTTTTTCCCTAGTCCAATGTCTATAACTTCAGTGAGAATGGTTTTTAGCAAAAAGTCCCAAAACAATAAATGCTGATGTGGATGCAGAGAGATAGGAACACTCATACACTGCTTGTGGGACTGCAAACTAGTACAACCTCTGTGGAAAGCAATAGGGAGATACCTCAAAGAGCTACAAGTAGAACTACCATCTGATCCAGCAATCCCATTACTGGAGATCCACTCAAAGGAAAAAAACACATTCTATAAAAAATACATCTGCACTCGAATGTTTATAGCAGCACAATTCACAGTTGCAAAGATGTGGAAATAACCCAAGTGCCCATCAATCCATAAGTGGATTAATAAAATGTGATATAGTATACCATGGAGTTCTACTCAGCCACAAAAAAACAGTGGTGGTCTAGAACCTCTTGTATTATCCTGGATAGAGCTGGAGCCCATTCTACTAAGTGAAGTACCCCACAAATGGAAAAACAAGCACCATAGGTACTCACCATCAAATTGGTATTGATTTATCAACACTTAAGTGCACATATAATAATAACATTCATCCAGTGTCAGGTAGGTGGGAGGGAGGAGGGGATGGGTATATACACACCTAATGGGTGCGGTGTGCACCATCTGGGGGATGGACATGCTTGAAGCTCTGACTCAAGTGAGGCAAAAGCAATATATGTAACCCAAACATTTGTACCCCTATAACATGCTGAAAATAAAAAATAAACCTCTTGGATAACGAGATTTTATGAGCTGTACACATGAAGGTGCTAGGAGGGTGCACACCCAGAGAGAGCCTGAAAGCTCCATCTCCCCCATACTTTACTCTATCATCTATTTCTTCAACTGGCTGTCCATTTGTATCCTTTGTATCTTTTATGATAAACCAGCAAATGTAAGTAAAGTGTTTCCCTGAGTTCTGTGACTGTTCTACCAAATTACTGAGGCCAAGGACAGGGTGTTGGGAACCCCAGTTTGTAGCCAGATGTTCAGAAGTAGGTAACCAGGACTTGAGATTGGCATTTGAAGTGGGAGAAGTCCTGTGGGATTGAGCCCTCAACCTGCAGGGTCTGGCTCTGTCTCCAGATAGATGATGTCACAACTGAATTAAATATTATAGGATACCCAGTTGGTGTCCACTGGAGAACTTCTTGGTATATGTGGGGAAAAAAACATACATCTGATCACAGAAGTGTTCTGTGTTGAGTGTGAGAGGAGAACAGAAAAGCCATCTGTTTTTTCCTCTTACACAATCCATACTATAAAGCCTTATAAATAAGTAGTGAACGTTCTTATACATAATCATTGTCTAAATCTCTGATTAATGCCTTAAACTTCATCCTTAGAAGTGGAATTGTTCGATGAAATGTGATGTGATGAAAATGTATGCTATTTTTAAAGGATAAATATTTCAAACCTGCTTTCCAAAAAGGTTGTGAATTAATTTATACTCTCCTAGCCTCAAGCAGCCCCTCTCACCCTATTATATTTTAAGAGAGTAGCAAGAGATATGCTGGGTTCATATCTTAGCTGTTCTATCTTAGGAAAGTCATTTAATGTCGCTAATGCTCAGTTTCCTTGTCTGTAAAACAGGGAGAGTAATGATATCTAGCTAATAGGGTTACTATGAGGATTAAAATGAAATGATAATGTAAAATCATCTAGTATAATCCCTGGCACATAATATGTAGTCAATAAATGTTAGCTACTTTTACCAGTAACCAGTAATACCACTCTTTCCCAAATCATTACTGCCCAGAGTAATATTTGGGTGCAAAATCCCCTAAACTTATTTGGAAAAAGTACCAAGTTTCCCTGTTAATAAAACTCTAATAGCTGAAGTCACTCGGCTATTATATCTACACACAAGGTCTCAGTATTCTAAAAATAGTAGCCTATTTGGTTACCGCTGGAAGTAAAGAGGATCTTTTGAAAGGTGTTTTCTGACCTCTATACATTATTTAAACAATGATATATTTTTCTCTGTTATTGCAATAGAAGCAGGTGTATTTAAGGAGAAATGGCTCCAATTTGGAAAATTCCAGAAAGAGATGAAATCCATATAAACAGCTTAATAATTCGTCACCATAAACAGGCCTCACAGGCATCAATCTGCTACATTTTGGTCATCAGCTCCCAAAAAGAGATCTATGTTATGAGCCTTTTAAAAAAAGTTTCTGGGCAATTTAACTGAGAAAAGCCATGCCAATTAATTTGAAAGTCTTTCTGGTACTTTGTGTAGAATTCAGTGAAATTTTTGTTTGGCTGTCCCCAGAATTTGTGATTGAGATGATCCCAAGATAAACAAAATCACTTGTAGAAAGTTGTTTGTCAGATGGATGCCCTGAAACAATTGCATGAAATTGGTTTAGCTCTATTTAAATACAAAATAGATCATTTTCTATTGCTCTATTAGAATACATTTGCTTAATCTTTTTATAGAGCTACATATTTATTGGATGTGGAAATATTAGTATTCAGTTTCTAGAGAGAAACTACTCAAAACTGTTGTGTCCATTAGCCAAAAAGATATTACTATGAGGAAGATAAATACACAGAATTTATTCTTCTAAATTCTTTAGAGTTCCTTGACAGTGGGTCAACTTGTGTCATTATTTAGAAGGGAAACACTAGGGTATTTCACACTGTAAGATCAACAGAGGAAATGAAATTGTAGGATATGAGAAAAGGTACATACTGCTGCTTTCACCTGAGGTTTCTTCTCTGGGAATCTACTAAATAAAAAACTTTAGTTGAACACTAAAGGAAGCATTTGGGAACAGAAAACTAATTCAACTCTTCATTTTCTAAGGTACAAATAAGCCTAGTGTTTTCCTGCCCTACTTTCCTTTCTTACTCTGAGATTGATGTCAAATTTCCCATGCAGTGGGTCACCAAATAAACAGAGATATATGATAATAAATGATAGGGTTTAGACTATCTTCTATTTTTTTTTTCTTTTTTGAGACAGAGCCTCACTCTGTCACCCGGGCTAGAGTACGGTGGTGTCAATCTGGCTCACTGCAACCTCAAACTATTGAGTTCAAGCAATTCTCCTACTTCAGCCTCCCGAGTAGTTAGGACTACAGTCTAGTGCCACCATGTCTAGCTAATTTTTCTATGTTTTTTAGAGATAGGGTCTCACTCTTGCTCAGGCTGGTCTCAAACTCCTGGCCTCAAGCAGTCTTCCTGCTTTGGCCTCCCAGAGTGCTAGAATTACAGGCGTGAGCCACCACACTTGGCCTCTGGCCTTTTTTTTTTTTTTTTTTTTTTGGCCAGAAAAGATAATTTTATCTTAATTGCACAAAATCTGAATTTAAAAAGGCACCCCTTCCTCCATGCCCTTCTCTCTTTGATCACAGGCCCCATACCCAAGGCCATTTTGAGAGTTTAACACTAGGCCATGCTCCACTCTTGGGCTGAGTTCAAGGTGACACCATTGCAGCCACCACCTGGCTGGGAAGAGACAGGGTAGACCAAATCCTTCCTAAGCACACACTACCTTGTTACAGGCCACTGTGGGACTGGAGACTAGCCTACCCAATCCATTGCAACTACCAGTAATACCAACACAGACCAACCACTAAGGTACTGGTGGGTGGCTCCACCACCACTACTGCCACCTCTCACATCACATCAGCTGTTCAGGGTCCTGAGAACTTGCCCACACACTCGGCCCTCTACTCTGACTACTAGCTTCTGAGTGAGCCACCTGAGGCCCAAGAATTGGTTCCCCAGGACACACTAATGTACTCCCAGCATAAGCTGTTCTGGGGCCTTAAATCAGGCACACTCAGCCCACTCCTGCCACCACTCGGGCCCAAAGACTGGCTTGGCTGCTTTCCAAGTCCCCAGCAAAACTTCACTACAACTTCAACTAAAAACTGCTCCCTCAACCACCAAGGAAATCATGGATACCTCTGACCCTATGTACTGCCTAAGAAATCATACAAAGATCACACTACTGCAGACCCAAAATCAAAGCCAAAGTGTTTTACTCAATGAAAAACATATATACGCCTTCAGGAAAACATTCTCCTTTTTGAAAGCAAGTTCAAAAAATTGAAACAAGTGACCGCTACATCAGATGCACAGGGAAGGACACAGGAAACATGAAAAAGCAAGGAAACATGACACCACCAAAGGACTCTAACAATTGTCCAGCAACAGATCCCATTGGAGACTCAAAAGAAGGGAAGATGAGAGGGGGTGCGGGATGAAAAATTACCTATGGGGTACAATGGACACTATCAGGTGATGGGTACACCAAAAGCCTAGACTCCACCACTATGCAGCATATACGTGTAACACAATTCAACTTGTACCCCCTAAACCTATTAAAATAAAAAATTTTAAAGGAAAAGAAAAAAAGGAACCAATCAAAAACATCATTGAACTTAACAGTGGGTGGATTTTATGGTATTATGTTAATATTAATAAATTATTATATATCAATAAAAAGATAAAATAAATAAATAAAGCTAGTGCCAGGAGCCTGCCTTTAAGTCTCATGTTAAGAAATTTTCAATTTTAGGCCGGGCCCGGTGGCTCACACCTGTAATCCTAGCACTCTGGGAGGCCGAGGCAGGTGGATTGCTTGAGGTCAGGAGTTCGAAACCAGCCTGAGCAACAGCGAGACCCCGTCTCTACTATAAATAGAAAGAAATTAATTGGCCACTAATATATATAGAAAAAATTAGCCGGGCATGGTGGTGCATGCCTGTAGTCCCAGCTACTCAGGAGGCTGAGGCCTAGGAGTTTGAGGTTGCTGTGAGCTAGGCTGACACCATGGCATTCACTCTAGCCTAGGCAACAGAGACTCTGTCTCAAAAAAAAAAAGAGAGAGATTTACATTTTTTAAAAAGAAAAAAAAAAAAAAACAGATGACATTGACTAGGAATATTCTGTTTCTTTCCACATCAGGAGCCCAAATAGCATCATAGTATTACTAATACTCATTGAATAGGACATATGAGGGGCCCTTGAGGAATTATTTAAAACCCCATCAGTCACTTTTTAGAAAATCAATGTTACCAAAGGAAACCAGAAGCCTTCTAAGGCAATAATGCTTGTGTTCCAGGGATCTACCCTCTGTCTCACTGTATATATAATATTCCAATAACTCCTCCCAGCAACCTCACAAGGTAGGTATATTTATCCTTATTTTACAGAAATTCAGAAATGTTTCATAAATTCCCAAGATTGCATAGTTAGAAAGTGATGGGAGCTGAATTTTAACCCAGGACTGCAAAGCCCATGGTCTTTTCACTCTATAGTGCCACAGGCCAGAAAAGTTATAGCCAGTGAAATTATGTTATTAAATAATAGACACAACAGAACTAAAAGGGTATACCTAAGTTTAAATGTGCATAGCACACATGTAGAATATTTGCAAAACAAACTGAGAAGATGGATGGATGGATGGATGGATAGATGGATGGATGGATGGGTGAAGTCAGACAGAAATGCCTCTGACTGGGGGTCAATCCACTTAAAGACTCAAAGTTTGTATGGTAAATCCTGCAAAAGTGCTGCAACCTACAGGAAATTCTCTGTTCAAAAGCTGTCAGAATGGTCTCAGCAGTTATCTTAGCAGTTCACAGTTCACATCACCTGCCATTAGATGATCTCTCTCTTTTTTTTATTTTTTAAAAATTTATTTATTTATTTTAAGAAATGAGGCCTGTCTTTGTTGTCCAGACTGGTCTTGAACTCCTGGGCTCAAGTGATCCACCTGCCTCAGCCTGATCCACCTGCCTCTACTTCCTGAGTAGCTGAGACCATAGGCATGTGCCACCCAGCCCAGCTTGGTTATCTTTTAAAATGCAAATAAAAACAAAGCAAAAGAAAAATAAATGAAGTTATAACACATTGGCATATTAAATAATTCAAATAGTACAGAGTGTAGTCAATAAAAGGCAGGTTTTCCTCCTACTTCAAAGATCCAATCTTCTTCTTTAGAGGCAATGTTCCCTGATTTTCTGTGATCTAGGGGCCGAGTGTGCTGGCTCACGCCTGTAATCCTAGCACTCTGGGAGGCTGAGGCAGGAGGATTGCTTGAACTCAGGAGTTCGAGACCAGCCTGAGCAAGAGCAAGACCCCCGACTCTATTAAAAATAGAAAGAAATGAGCTGGACAACTAAAAATATATAGAAAAAATTAGCTGGGCATGGTGGCGCATGCCTGTAGTCCCACCTACTAAGGAGGCTGAGCCAGGAGGATCACTTGAGCCCAGGAATTCGAGGTTGCTGTGAGCTAGGCTGACGCCACAGCACTCTAGTTCGGGCAACAGAGCAAGACCCTGTCTCACAAAAAAAAAAAAAAAAAAAAAGCGTAAATCAGTATCTATATCTGCACTTGTGAGTATACATGTGTGTAAACATATGTACATATTGTTCCCTGCACAAATGGAAGCATAGTGTACACTGGTCTGAACTTGATTTCTCACATATTATTTTCTTTCATATAAAAAATATTTTTTCTATCACACATATAAATCTACATCAATTGTTTCCAGAGCTACATAGTACTCCCTTGAAAAGATGAGTCATGCTTTATGTAAATAGTTTCCTACTAATGGAAATTTAAAGAACTTCTAATCTTTTGATACTAAAAATGATATTTTAATGGAAATCAATCTTTATGTACATGTGCAAATAGTTTCATAGGATAAATTCCTAGAAGTGGAATTGGTGAACAAAAGAGTATATACCTTTTTATTTTGATAGCTATTGCCAACTAAATGTCCAAATAGATCAGACTAGATTGCACTCCCTCCAACAGAATGTGACAACCTGTTTCCACATGTCCTCACATAGTATAAACTATCATATTTCTAGCTTTGCAAATTATAAGCTAAAAATCATGTCTTCATTTTTATTTAAATTTATTTAATTATGAGTGTAGCTGAGTAGTGTTCATATGTTTATAAGTAATTTGTATTTCTCTTTCTTTGAACTATCTGTTCATATTCTTTGCCAATTTTTACAGTGAATTATTGGCCTTTATCTTATTGTTATTGTATTTATATACAAAGGACATTAGCCCTCGATCTGTCATATGTTGTTGTGAATGTTTTTTCTGGGTTATCATTTGCCTTTAAATGTTGTCTATGATATATTTTTCTAGCAAAAATATTTGATTTTTATACTGCCAAATTTATCGATTTTTTTATAATATCTGAGCATAAGATGATCTTAATCATTCATGAGACTACAATGCCTAGAGGTTGTATCATATTCAAAGAATTTGTTAAAACGCTCAAGATGCAGAAAAGCTTGCAAAAATATTCATAAAATCTTTATTCTGGAGCACCAAAAAGCAATAAATGGCATCTTTTCTGGATTTTTTTTGTTGAAGCCCATTGTCAATATTTTCAAAGTTCTTCAAGACAACACGGATATTGCCTATACAAACCATGTTGTAAATACTTAAAACTCCCCACCACCCCTATTGGGAAGTTGCCACTTAACATTTCAAAGAGTGCAAAGGGGCAGTTGTGAAAGAAACTGGTATGTGTGCCTTAATACAAAAATAATAACTATACCTCACTATCACTCACTATAGAATGACATCTTATATTGATGATACTCTACCACTTTATACATTCTTACCTGTTTATTACATAATCTAATATGCATGACAAAGCTAGGACAACCAAGGACTACTATCTCCATTTGCAGATATGAAAATTAGGAAAGACAGTGGCTTGTCCAAGCTCATATAGCTACCAAGTAGCAGAAAGGAGCTAGAACTTAGGGCTTCTGATCATAGGTCCAAAGTTCCTTTAGCACTACAGTATTTCTGGCTCAGCTCACTATTTTCACCCCTGCTGCTCAGACAAAGAAGAAAAAGCTTCACAGAACCAGGCTCCTCAGTATGTCATGCTGGGGTTGGTATTCAACAAGGAACATAGAGCTTTGCTTCTTACCCTGACAGATCACCTTTCGGAATTGGAGCTCAGGATTAAAGCCCAGATTATGTGATGCCATGCAGGCACCAGCTGCTTTATGCTCAAGTTCAATGACATTTATGGACTAGAACTGCAGGAAGACTGACAGCAGAGTTCTTGCTATGTTATGAAGGACCCCTAACATTTACAGTGCTGACCTACAGATGCAGATTATTTACAGTCTCAACTGGTCACAAGCCTCTTTGGGATCTCACTTTGTCCAAGGATGAGCTGCTGCCCTAAATTATGACACTAAAGATATAGTCCAAGGTCTTTTGTTCAGGGTCTATGACTATAAACTTGTCTACTCATCAAAAAGAATAATGATGAAACAGCATGCTGAACCACCTACTCAAAACGTCAGTGTTTCTCTTCCAGCACATTGCTATTTTGGATCAGATAATTTTTTGTGGAAACTCAATGGGAAAATCTATAGGATGTACTATAGGATGTTTAGTGGCATTTAGCAGCATTCCTCTACCCACTAGATGCCAGTAGCAATCCCCTTCCTCTAGTTACGACAACCAAAAAATGTCTCCATACATTGCTCCCCTAGGGAGCAAGAACATCTCCAGCTGAGAACCACTGATATAGACCCTTAATATCTTCTGCCAAACTCTTGAAGAGCCCCTTGACTTCCAGTGATTGGGCAAGATCCCTGATTGGCCCATTGCTCAAACTGAACAGGAAAGGAAGGGCTAACAGAGAAACTACCTGAATGTACCAAATAACAACTGAAGTTATGAAACAACTACCTTAAAGCTTCTGTTTGAAAGAGTGTCTATTTATCTATCTTTTGGGCAGACATAAGTCTTCAGATGAAGAGGGCTGAGTTGGTTACATCCTTCAATCCATGATATCATTGGTCCTCTCTCTTAGATATGTATATAATGTATTTATATTTTTTCTGTATCCTCATTCCTCATTTTCATTCCTTCACTCCCCAGTAGAATCTATCTTAACATATTTAACATACAGCCTTATGCTTATGTCTTTGTATTCATGTAATGGGTACAATTTTGAATATATTCTTCTCAATTAAGTAAATAGAGTTCCATAATCACTCAACCACAACTCTTAAACTTACACAGCTCTGGATAAGAAAAGTTTTTTTCTCAAACTCACTTAGCAGCAAGATCTCACTGGAACAACATGAGGTTATTCATAGTTTTTATCCACTTACTGTATCTATTCCTACATTTTGCTGAAGAAATAGTGTATTTGATCATGAGATAACGCATCTTTCTTTTCTAAAATCCAAATTTTTTTAAATTCCAAAATAAATCTGACCTGATCTTATTCTGTCTTTATCTTTATATTTTAGCCAAGTATTATTAATTTATTTTTAATATATTTCCAGGTTACTGCAGATATTTCTAGTCCATTACTTCTAATTGCTGTAGACTACCATGAAGTGGATCCTTCACAATTAACCTACTCACTCCCCCAGTGGTGGGCAGCTAGATTGCCTCCAGCTTCCCACCACTATGTTCAATGACTCAATAAACATCCTAAGACATGTTCTTTCGTGGACCTGAATGAGAACCTCCTCGGCTTATACATCCAAGGTAGAATAGCTGGGTCATAGGTATGAGTATACTTAATGTGACCACGTAATACAAGAATGCCCTCCAAAATAGCCATGTTGGTCTATTTCCACTGTGTGATATATCTGGAATCCCACATTTCCCCAACATTTACCAGTATCCAATGTTCTAATTTTGCCAGTCTAAGAGGGATAAAGTGATATCTCCTTCTTGTTTCCATTTAAGTTTTCCAATATATCTAAGTATTTCAGTATACTCATTAACCTTTGGGGTTTCCTCTCTATACATTGCCTATTTACGAGCTTTGCCCATTTTTATTAGGATTTCTGTATTTTTCTTGCTAACTTGTAGGAGTTCCTTGAATAATCTCTTATTGGTTTTAGACATTGAAAAATATCTTCTCCCAATCTTTCAACTGTTGGTTAATTTGGTCCATGGATAACAGGAACTTGTACAACAGAAATCCTTAATTTTTATATAATCTAAATTATCAGCATTTTACCTCACAGTTTGAGGCTTTCAACATTTTTAAGAAGTCCTACTCACTTATGAGTGACAAACATAGCCCTCTATATTTTCTTCTACTACTGTAACAGTTTTATTTAACTCATTTCCAAATGGATTCGCTTACATACATTGTTTTAGGTTGAAGTCCAGTTTTATTTTTTACCATACGGTAAGCATTTTCTACCAAACATTCCATGTTTTCCTCCTTGATCTAGGTGTCACCTGTATTTTATACTAAATACTCAAGTATATAAGACTCCATCTATTAATAATTTCTCTATTTTCTTTCAGTGATCTATATGTCTATTATTTTGCCAATACCACTGTTTTTATTTGTATTGCTTTGAAGTATGCCTTTTGGAACTATGTCTATATGTGGTAGGGCTAGTCCCTCTCTTCATTATTTCTTGAATAGTTTAACTTCAACATTCATGGACTTTTATTCTTATATATGTATTTTAGAGTAGATTTATCATTAAGTTTCTCATTTATTCATAGTTTATATTGGAATTGCATTTCATATGTTAATTAATTAGAAGAGACTTAAGCTTTTTATATATTGAAATCTTCCACCCAAGGGTATAGAATTGTTCCCAGGTGTGATGTGTGCTAATATAAAAAAACAAAGTCAAGTAAAAAATTTTAAAAAAAAACAAGGGCATAGAATTGTTTAAGCAAATCACCCTATGTTCTTGATTAGACTTTTAAATTTTTCTCCAAAGACTATTCTGTAGTTACCCTAATTTGTGTAATAATCACAAGAACCCTATATTTTAGGTACTTTTTTTTACCATCATTTTCCAGATGAGGAAACTGGGCCCAGAGAAATGAATAACTTGTCCAAGAACAGACAGCAAGTAAATAGCAGAATGTGGATTCAAATAGCTTAGCGTCCATACTCTACACTTCTATGCTGCATCTCTATCCACAGGCAGTGACATTAGTTTGGCTTCTTCTATGAATGGTATCTTCTTTTTATTTATTATGTTTCTGATAGGTTATTGCAGATATAGAGAAATTTGGCTGATTCTTTAAAGTTGACATGTATTCTAGTGAAGTTGCTGAATTCTCTTACTAGTTCTAGTAGTTAGTCTGCTCATTGTGTGTGTGTGTGTGTGTGTTTGGTATATCAACTGTAAATAATGAGAGTTTTACCTTTTGCTTTCCAATGTGTAAATCTCTCATTTCTTTTTCCTTTCTTGTAGCATTGGCCAAGACCTCCAGTACACGGTTATACACTATGTAGTAGTGATCATGGGCAAAACTCTCTTGTAAAAAAGTAATGTTATCCCAGAAGAAGGTTTTCATTTCATCTTGGCTATAGTGTATCAGCACATCTGTTTAACAGAACTAAAGGTTAGAAAGTGTCTGGTGGCCAAGAATCCATTCTAAGCAGAGGCACTATGCTCATCTAAGTAGCAGAACTACTTTTCCATAGAAGATGACCCTTCCAGGGAAGAAGTAGCTCCCTTGTGATAAACTTGACTTCATTCTGACTTTATGTACATTTAACTCCACCCTAAATCCCTGTGGCCATAACACAGACCTGAACCTGTCATTTGCTTCACACAAACTCTTAAACTTGATTGTTTCTGACAATGGGTTGCTTTGTATCCCCATGGGGGAATTCACAGACAGCAGAATTGGACAGGCATTAGAGATCAGCCATCTCTCTCATTTTACACACACCTAAAATTCCCTGTGGTGGTGCCTCATCCCCTTCAAGCACAAGATACACCTGGGAAGGCTGTTGCCAACAATTGAATAGGGCCTGAGTCAGACCAGGGGCTGCCATGGTTTTCTCCTCATCAGCCTGATCCCCCATCTTTAGCAGAGATCAGCCCTGCTGAGCATTCATGGTAGCACCCCAAGGCCTACAATGACCTCTTCTGTGCAGGCTTCCATGGGGCCCAGAGGAGAGAAAGAGGAAGTACCCACTCTTATCTCTCGGATCCCCAAAGGCTTCTCCCTATCTGAGATTGGTGCATCTGCACAAAGGTGAGCCCTGGCAGCTCACCTGTTGTTAGGTCCTGGGGCTTGGGTGCAGTCAGGCCCATTGGAAGCTCCCAGTGGGAGACAAAACACACCCTCCCCTTCCCCACACCCAGGGTGAGTAATGCCTGTGGGACAAATAAGTGAACTGAAAAGTCCCACAGAAACCTCAAGCCCAGCACATCCAAATGGGACTTCTCACTGTCTCCTCCAAACTCACTGCACTCTTACAGTTACCCGTGCTGCAGGAACTGGAACAATCTCCATGGCGCCATTCTCAGGGCTAGCCTCTCCCTCCCACCTGAGGATTTACCAAGCCTTGCCCATCGCCCCCCTGAGAATCCCTGATGCCCACCCTCTGTTCTTCCTGAATGGGGGCTTGGCAATGCCCTGTCAACTGCTCCCTCTGCTCCCACTCCTGACCCTGGGATCCGTCCTCCACCTGGCTACTAAAGGGATCTGACCATCATGCAAATCCCACCGTATTTTGTTGCCTAAAACCCTAGAAGACCCCCCACCACTCTTGGGCAGACCCTACACTCCTTAGCCTGGCCTCCACCGCCCTCATGCCCTGGCCCCACCCAGCTCTCCAAACTCACACTCTACTCGGACCCCAGACCCTCACTTCCCACCACTCTCCCTGACAGTGCTCCTGATCCCTGTGTCCCCTGACTGGAACCCGCGTGCCATCGCACTGGACCGGTCTACTGCCTACCTGTCCTTGAACACTCACGGCGTCAGGGTCCCCTGCTCCTGGGAGCCTTTGCTGCCTCCTGACCCACCCTGCTCCGGCCGAGCACGTACTGTTTCTCCGTGCCTTTCCTCCCAGGACCCTGTGCTCCCATCCCACTGCTCTCTCCCGGACATGTCAGAAACTGGATTCTCAAAGAGAGTGATAATTGCATAGCCAGGCAATTTTCATCCGTTTTCATATTTCAGAGAAGACCCAAGCACAAAACACAGTGAGTCAGATTTGGTGTGGGGTACCCCAGAGGGCCACCTGGAGCAATGTCTAGCTGGCACACCGTGGACCATCTGAAGGAAGGAATGATGAGTGAATGACCGGCCCACGCCCAGCCAGAACTAGGCAGAGATCAAGTTCGCATCACATCCCAGATACAGGCGCTAGCGGCGGCACCACTCCCGCGATCTCTCGGCAGGGGGAGCTGCACTGCCGCGGGGCGCAGCTGGGTGGCTGGGCCTGGGGGCGTCCGGCTGAGGCCTGGGGCACAGGGTGGTGGGCGGGGTCCGCGCAGCAACTCTGCAAGAATTTTGCTTTCGCTTTGGCCCTGGCCGGAGGCGGCGGGGCCGTCCCAGAGCGACTGCGGTCAGGCACCCCGGGAGTTTATTGGAAAGCGCCGCGAGTTCCGCGGGCCGGCCGGACTCCACGTGTCACGGAGAAACTGATGTAGAGAGAGAAAAAAATAAGGGACCAGAGTCCTGGTCTCTTGGGAAAGTCCTGCCGCGCCTCGGGCAATTATAAAAATGTGGCTGGCCGGGTCAGCCTCCCAGACACCGCCCTCACCTGCCGTGGCCACAGGTCCGCATCCAGCCGCCCGCTCGGAGTCCGCGCAGTGCCGGCTCAGCATGTGTCCCCCGCGCAGTGAGTACCGGCCCGCGCTCGCCCGGGTGCGCAGGGCGGCTGCCTGGGAAGAGGGGCGGAAACTCGGGCTTACCTAGGGAGAGACTGCAACGCAGGCAGCTGTCGCCTGCAAAGGAGACTAGAGGGGAATGAGGATTGGGCGCCTACAGTGCACTAAAAAGGCCATTGTCTCTTTTCTTCTTGAAACAACCCGGTGAGCTATCATTATGCCTGCCTCACCGATGAGAAACTGAGGCCCAGGGGGGAGGTTTCTTGCCTAGGGTCCCTCAGCTACAGCTAAAAGAAGGCAGATCCCAGCCAGCCCTAAGGCAGGCTTTGTCACCCACCTTTTCTAAACACTGGGTCCTGAGGCTGCGCCGGTATCTTCATCACATGGCCTCAGTTTCTCTGTTCAAAAAACCTGAGGCTTTCTCTGGGTAAGCACTGAGTCCAAGACCCTGTCCGGGCTCGTCCAGGTACACTCACAGCAGGCTGGCCTCCGGCCCTATAATGGAGTGCTGCTTTCTAATAATATTCACCTGTCAGGTGTTGACGCAGGGTGGTGTTGGAACTGGGTGGAGTGGGGCGGTCCAAGCATCCATGGCGCAGATGGCCAGGGGCATGGAAGGCACAGGCAGCCAAGCCAGACCCAGCTCAGCCCGCCCTCGCTTCCCATCCAGGCCTCCTCCTCGTGGCCTCCCTAGTCCTCCTGAACCACCTCAGCTTGGCCAGGAGCCTCCCCAGGACCACACCAGGCCCAGAAATGTTCCAGTTCCTTCAGCATTCCCAAAACCTGCTGGGAGCTGTCAGCACCATGCTGCAGAAGGTGAGCTTTGCGCTTCTTTCTCCCACCGCGCTGCCCCCTGCAGAAGGGGCCTCTGAACCCATCCTCTGCTACCTGAGGGGACTGCAGGGAGACCATGGAAGTTCATCAGTAGCTGTCAGGAGCGGAAGAAGGAGCTTTGCAAACGGCCCAGCTATTAGCTAAAGAGTCCCAGTGAAATTGTGTCTCCAGGGAAAGTAAGACTGGCCATAAATTATAATGGCATTTGTTTGGGCTGTGTCTACACGGAGTAAAGTGGGTATTTAGAGTGTTCCTGTGGCCTGCCAACAGAGATGGAATGGTGTCAGGTCCACGCTGTTTCTTTGAAAACTTATCAATCCAGGAAACAGGTACTAGGTGCATACTGTGTGCTGGGGCTACACAGATGAGTTAGACTTGTCCCTGTGGCTGCTGGTCGCCTTCCACTGTGCTGACACAGTTCCTTGTCCCGGCAACAGGTCACAGGGAGGATTTGACAGTGTACATCCAGCCTTCATTGTCTAGGGAAGAATTATCTAATTTTGTCTACAGCTTCATTTGTCTTTTTAAGTGTCACATTTCAATGCAAAAAATTTTTTTGCCCTTTAAAAACTGCTCGAATAGTTATTGCTGCAAAAGGTAAAGACTGATGGTTTAAAGATGTCCTCTTGCCTTCGTGCTCTCTAGGAAATCTTTCTTGAGTGTTTTCTAGCTTGTTGCATTATGAATATCTTAAAATAAGCTCAATGCCAAGGCCTTCCTAAAGAACTCTTTTTACCTTGTTATCTTTCATAATGTGCTGTACTCCTCACAATTTAATCAATATTAATTAGACAGAGGCCTCACTAAATAAAAACTGCAGAGGTAAGTGCTTTGTTTCCTGAAGAAAAGTTCAATGTGGGTAAAAGACTGGAGCTTCAATTTGCATAGATGCTTTATGTGAAAAAACTGACTTTTCTACTCCCACATACAGTCCTATGGTCAAAAGATTACAAAATTCATTTTGGTATTTTTATATCATTCCTTTGTTAAATTTGCCAGAACAAACCAACAGGCTCCTAAAGAACACAGAGGTGACAGATGCATGTGATTCATAGGCTATATTTGGCCCACAAATTTGTAGAATTTGGCCCATAGTTTTATTTTTATTTTTGATTTTGATGTCATTGAAAAATTGGACTTTCATATAATATTCCAAATTTCCAGCTTCTCTTAAAAAGATCTGAAGAACATCAACACTGGACCTATACCTTCAAATCTAACTCTTTACAACCTGTTCAGAATAGTGGTTGGCCAGGTCTGCTTTAACACCTTCCAGAACAGAGTATTAGTTTCCTATTGCTGCTGTCACAAATTACCAGAAATTTAGTGGGTTTAAAAAACACTAACGTGCTGTCTTACAGCTCTTACGTCAGAAGAGCTCTTACAGCTCTTACTGTCTTACAGCTCTGGACATCAGAAATCCAAAATGGGTTCTACTAGGCTAAAATTGATGTGTCAGCAGAGCTGTGTCCCTTTGTAGAGGTTTTGGGGAGAAGCCGTTGCCTTGCCTTTTCAAGGTAGAGGCTGCCCCATTCCTTGGCTCATAGTCCCCTTCCGTTGTCAAAGCCAGAAATGACTGGTTGAGTCTTTCTTATGCTGCATCACTCTGAACTAACTCTTCTGCCTCCCTCTTCCACGTATGAGGATACTACAATTACATTGGGCCCACCCAGATAATCATCTACCTACTTTAAAGATCATCTATCTACTTTATCGATCTACTATCTACTTTATCTATCTACTATTCATCTACTATTTATCTACCTATCTACTATCTATCTACTTTAAGGATCATCTATCTACTATCTATCGACTACATCTATCTACATCTATCTAGCTACCTATCTATCTATCTATTATCTATCTACTATCTATCTACTATTTATCTATCTATCTACTATCTACTTATCTACTTATCTATCTACTATCTATCTACTTTAAGGATCATCTATCTACTTTAAGGTCAGCTCATTAGCCAGCCAAATATCATCTGCACCTTAATTCCTCTTTGCCATGTCAAATACCACATCCCCAGGTTCTAGGGTTTGAGAGGTGAATCTTTGGTGGCAGGGCATTAGTCTACCTACTGATAGGGAGTTTACTACTTTTGCTCAAATGTGTTCTGCATTATCAGGCCTTGATTCATTTCTTATACAGTTATTCCTGCCTGAAATTCCCCTCTCTATCCCTCAACATTCTAATCCTCTTAAGGCAGCTGTCCAATCGGCAGGAAAGCTTTGCTTCCCTTTCTGCCCCTCCTCAGAAGCTTCATACATTCCCTTCTCAGCATTTCTTGCCTACTGATGCATCTCCTAGTCACCTGGGCATTTGCCTGCCTTGGCAGCTAGACTTGGAATCCACAGGGCATCACACAGTCCTCTCTTTTGTCGTGTTCCTTAGTACCTAAGGTACTGCGTGGCACACATCAGGCTGTTGAATGGAAAAATGGTCCCAATTGTCAACCAGAAAGTCCTTGACTTCTTAAGATACATTTCAGAATTTTATCTAACGGTGCTTTCCAGCAAGCTTGTAAGATGACATCTGTGTGTGTGTGTGTGTGTGTGTGTGTGTGTGTTCTGCAAATGAAATCTCAACTTGCCTTTAGGGTTCGCATGTTTGTTATATCCATCAAGCTGTGACCTTAACAGTTCCCTCATGGAAATTGTACTTGAAACAGGTATTCATAAAACACAAGCACTTTGGCAAAAGAAGAAATTGTTTTCACCAGAAGCAAGTGTCATGGTGTGCTGTAGAGGCTGATTAGCACAGCCTGTTGAAATGATTTATTGTGTTTACATAATGGAAAAAGATGTCGCCCAGAAAAACATGTCCTAAGCAAAGGGAGAGGAGGGGGAGAGAGACAGAGAGAGAGAGAGAGAATGTAAATGACCTGTTTCTTTTTATCTCAAGAAGAACCAGAATTTCCACAGGTCAAAGAGATGGAGGTCAAAGCAGCCAGCTGAGGCCTTGCTGGCACCCTGGGGTACCAGCCTCATGGGGAGCGGGTACCTTATTCATGTTGTAAACTAACTGTCTCTCCTTCTGTTTTTCACAGGCCAACCAAACCCTAGAATTTTACTCCTGCACTTCTGAAGAGATTGATCATGAAGATATCACAAAAGATAAAACCAGCACAGTGTGGGCCTGTTTACCACTAGAATTAACCAAGGTATAGAATTTTCCTCCCAAGGCATGTAATATAATTAAGAGCTGTGCATCAAAACCTCAATTGCTTCTAAAAATTTGCATTTTTCTGGTGTCCATCATTATGGGACTTTAGCAGGTCCTACTTCAGAAGTTAGATTTTAGGGAAAAAATTATAAAAATAGAGATTTTTTTCACAAAAATGTGAATATAGTTAATACCATTATGATGGTAAATTTTCTGTTTTTGCCTTAATAAAAAAATATACCTGAAATGGAAAGTCAGAGAGATTTATATTAAGAATTAATCTTTGATATATGATTTCTTTTCCTTCTAGAATGAGAGTTGCCTGGCTTCCAGAGAGACCTCTTTCATAAGTGTAAGTCAGAGTCAGAAAGTGAAAGCTTTCAGCCCATAGGATGAATTCATATCATTGATGTCTGATTATTTTTTCTTCTAGAGTGGGAGTTCCCTGACCTCCAGAGAGGCCTCTTTCATGAAGGTAAGACACACAATTCTTAAATGCAATGGGGGTGGGGAATGTTTTTAGCCCATCTCCATGGTTCCTTCCCCATTCTGTCTTGTCACCCAGACCCAGTGCCTTAGCAGCATCTATGAGGACTTGAAGATGTACCAGGTGGAGTTCAAGGCCATGAATGCAAAGCTTTTGATGGATCCTAAGAGGCAGATCTCTCTAGATCAAAACATGCTGGCAGTTATTGACGATCTCATGCAGGTAAGGCCCCATCCTATCAGTGGGATAGCGCCTTCTTTATGCTGAAGATAGCCAGGCAGGGTCCTTGAGAAAGAAGTATAAAATCAGCCCTTTCTGGATTGGGAGAGGCCTGGAATCCCCTTTTGAAGGCCCTTCAGAGCTATATTTCTGGGGAGACAACCTTAAGGGCACCCTCTCAAGGGAGGGCACATGCAAGCAGATCACATTTTAAAAAGCAGCCTCCTATTTGTTGACCCTCCGGGGATGCTCCAGGCTCTGTGTAGATGTTTCCATGCATTTTCTTATGTCGTTCCCCACAACAACCATATGCGGCCTGTACAGAGAAGGAAACCAAGCCTTAAAAGAGTTAAACCACTTGTCTGAGGTCACACTGCTTAAAAGAAGCAGAGTCAGGATTTGAAGTTCCTTCGAGAGAATTGCACTACACTTCTCACCTCTAAAGGCTCCAGGATGTGTGGACAAGGCACCAGAGTGCGTTTCCACAAATATTGCTGGGAAAACAAGCAGGGTTGGTGCCTGATGTTGACCCACCGTGAACAAAAATGTGAACGAAATAGAAGAATCGCCTGTTATCTGGAGACATCCACAATGTTACGTACGGGCAAAAACTTGCTTTGTAATATTTGGAATCACCATAGCACACAATGCTAACACAAAACATAGAAATATTTACAAAAGAAAGGGTGATTAGGGCCTAGGATAAAACTAGGCTGACAGAAATCATTTCCTGAAAAGTAACTGGTTTACTTTTATTATTTTCTTTTCTTGTGTGTGTATGCACACCAAATTACTTGTTTGAAAGGCAGTGAACTTAAGGAAAGTATCTGAGAATGTTACCATCCAGAGAATTGTAGTTGTTATTCCATTTTCGGGTGGGTGACTTGGGGACTGGAATCAATTCTACCAATATCCATACAACGGTGCCCAAGTCACTGAGGTGCCCTCTGCACCTCAGTTTGCTTCTCTGTGAAATGAGATGTCTTTACTGACCCTATTTTATTTTAGGCTTTTTGTGAAGAACATGTGAAAGTATTGATTACTGAGCAAACATGAAGACTTGTGTAATCAAATCAAAGGCTTAAAATTGGGAAATCCATTGCCAGATTTACTTACTGACACGAGCAGCGTGTCGTTAGTAAACAGGCCTGATACTGACAGAATTCTAATCAGTGGCAGCTCATCATCTCTCTGTTCTAAATAGAACTGGGCTTTTTAAGGTAACACATATAAAGATTAATTAGATATTGCAGCAAATGTCATCTTAAAGGAACTGTATCTTTCCAAAGCGCATCTCCCACTGACGACGTTCTGAGCTTTAAGGGCCTTTTAAGAGCCCACTGAAAATACGTATGCTTGGATAATGAGTATTTCTTCTCTCAGGTTCTGCCCAGCCATCTGGCCACGAGTATATTTGGGTTGAATTTAGGAGTATAATGAGGGACTGAGTTGCAGGTTTTGAGACATATATTGATTTCACCCGTCTTTAGAGATGAATGTTTTAATTTTGGAATACCGCACATGACATGCTTAATATTCATTGTCTTAGGCCCTGAATTTCAACAATGAGACTGTGCCACAGAACTCCTCCCTTGAAGAACTGGATTTTTATAAAACTAAAATGAAGCTCTGCATACTTCTTCATGCTTTCAGAATTCGTGTGGTGACTATAGATAGAGTGATGAGCTATCTGAATTCTTCCTAAAAGGCTGAGTGAGGTCCTTCTGAATTTTAAAGTCATTTTGATAAAAATTTGAAATGCAGAAATTCCAATAAGATGTAGGTTAAGAGCTGGGGGTGGGGGGAGGCTTGACCTGGTCCTACTTCAGCTCATACAGGAGTTCTCATGCTTATGTTTACATTAGTTGCATCACACAAAACTTGAAGGACGGGACTGTTATATCTGCACAATTCCTTTGACCAGGTGTCTTTGCCATTTATTATGAATAAGTTGTTTTTAAGATTTTATGAGCAAATTGTTAAGGAGGGAAAATATCCTCTCTGAATATGCTTTTCTTTCCCTTTAAGAGAAGGACAAGAATTTATAAGCTATTTCTGTACCAAAGTGTTTGTAGAAACAAATGTGCAAGAATAACTTATTTTTAAATATTTATTTATATAATTTTGTGTTCATGAAAGCATGTGAACTAACTTATATTTATTTATATTATATTTATTAAATTATTTCTTATCATGTATTTGAAAAACACTTTTTAAATGTTCTAAAAATAAAATGATTGAATTAAAATGATTCTCATATTTTCCTAATGTCATTGGAATACTCTAAGGGTTAAAATATGCATTGCAGAAAAATGGAAAACTCTGATAAAATTCCAACAAAATTACCCTAGAAAGAATGCCACAATATTCTTATCCATTTCTTAGTTCCCTTAATCTAATTTTTAAAGGGAGCCTAGTAAGATGAGATTTGCTTTATTTTTATTACTCAGGCAAATGAGTGAGTTATGGTTTTTGAGAGTTTATTATTTTTGTTCATCATCTGGGTCCAAAAGTAAACTGTATATTGGACAAATACGTCATAATATTCTTCAGCTGGGGAAAATGCCACTAAGATAACTTGTACTTATTCTAATTTTTGTAGCTCTTTGGGCTCTGGAGGGGAAGTTGTTTCTAAATTAAAACCAGAAAAGCTCTCTATGTGTCTAAACTTATATAGACCACATGGATAATTGCCTTGCTCTGGCTTAAGAGATGTACTCTTAATGAGCTAAATGTTAAATTTCATCTTGTTCATTCTGTAAACTATGTGAATTTTAAAAGATGTATGACTTAGTATATTTTGTGCTATCACACAATATCTGAGACTGGATAATTTATAAAGAATAAGGATTTATTTCTTACTGCTCTGGAAGCTGGGAAGTCCAAAATTGAGGGGCCAGTATCTGGTGAGGGCCTTCCTGCTGTGTCATCCCAGGGCAGAAGGGCAAGAGAGAGCAAGACAGGGCTGAGCACACTCCCACGATAAAGGCATTAGCCCATTCATGAGGGCAGAGTCCTCATGGCCTAATTACCTCTTCAAGTTCTCTTATCCTGGTACTGTTCCAATGACTATTGAATTTCAGAGTGAGTTTGGGAAGGAACAAACCATATTCAAACCATGACAATTCACCTGACAGAACACAGTATAATTTTAGTGCTTTGATAATCCGATTGCTCCTTAAGATATAAAAAAGGAAATATTTAGAGTGACCATCTTTCCTCAGCTGCCCCACCCACCACAGGCGAATCCTAACCCTGTGAAGTGGGAGGGGAATGTGTGTAGCCTTTCCTGGTCCTCCTCTGTATGGCAGACTTCCCCATTTTTCAGATTCTCACCCCACCATATATTCAAATAGACACAAATCATCAGAATCCAGATCCCATCACTCATCTCCTTTTCTTGAGTGAGTTCTCCGCAAGGTTGAAGGATCTGCAAGTGCTTTACAGACAGGTTTCTTTCCTTTCAAGTGTCAAGATTAGGGTTTCATCAGCTCTGATTGTGAAGAGAGTCTAATGGGCTTGTAGAGTTGCTGCCACTCCTCACTTGGAATGCTGATGGCTGGTCCTCTGGGCCCGGAATTAAGGAGGGGCAAGCAGGCAAGCAGTCCTTCAGGGACTAGGATTCTATAGAAGAACATGGGTGTTACTTTGGTCCTACAAACTGCCACGAGATATGCTTTAAAAACATGACTGGCCCAAGAAACCTCTTCACAACTAATTACATTCTTTATTACATGGTCAGTTTTCTACTTTTTTTTTTCTCCTTTAAGCCTGGGTCTGCAACTTACATGTAGCATGACCAAATTGTTTCACCATTCCCCATCTGTTTCCTCTTCTAAGAAAGGAAGATAATACTAGAACCTACATCAATGGATCAGAGCGAGAGTTAAGTGGAACAGCTTACACTAAGTGCTAGCCTTGTGCCAGGTACATAGTAAGTGCGCAATAAATGTTAGCAACTTTTCAAAATTACTGGTAGTCTTTGTGATTGGCAACTTCGCAAAACTGGAACCCAGAAAACCAGAGCCTAATTCACAGTGTTATTGTGAAGATTCTATGGCACAGTATGGTGCTGGAATCTAGTTAGTGCTCCATGTCAATTTGTCAAAACTCCTAAAATTGCTTCCACACCTCACCAACGCCCTGTCCCCCACAGCATTCAGCACACTGCATGTCCAGCACAGCAGCTGCCTGGTGCAGGCACGAGGACAAAAAGGCAGGGTCCCTGCCTTCCAAGAGCTAAGAGGGAGCAAAGTAACTTAGTAAGAACGAATTCCCCCAAAACTACTCCCAGTCATAGCCAATTGGAGATTCATTTGATTAACAAAGTTTTAAGAAGAAACCAAACCTTAAAACTGTTTCTCACACTTGAGAATGACTGAATCAGAGATCAATGGGAAAAGCATTTAGCTGTGAGCTGCCCCACTGAGGGTCCAGAGCTTCGGGCCGGGCCGGAGAAAGGACAGGTTTGGGAAATGGTTGGGGCAGACATCCAAAGGTGAGTACTGGAAACTCCAAAGAGATGTAAAATGCTAAGGTAAATAAATGTAGGTAATTTTAAAAACACAAAAAAACCAAAACAAACAAAAAAAAGAGATGTAAAACGCCCTGACACACAATGGAAGAGGAAAACAGAGGGACAAGTGGGAAGAACAGAAGCTTTGTGGGGGTCCAGCATTGACAGGCATCTTGAGTCCTCTCCTCTGTGTCACCCTGGGCCATTCGGGTATTCTCCTTGTTCAAAGACTAAACATTTGTTTCCACCTCGCATAGTTTTGGCTATTATATTTTAAGGCAAACTGCACTACAGTATGTGAAATAAGAAAAAAATCCACTCACATTTTCTAAAAATTGATTGTGTACTTGAAATGGTTTATAATTAAAAAAATGAAATGTGTATCAGCTTTTTTACTGAAATGTTTTCGGTGAGGACAAGCATACAAACTAATTATATTTATGTATCTTTAAATTTGATATTAAAATATGTGTGTGAATTATGACACCAATGTAATATCAAATATGATCATGGAACCTGTTTTAGAAAAAATAGTAGCTAATGCTTACTGTGTGCTTCACTAAACGCCAGGCATGTTAATAGGTATTTACCACAAATTCATATAATCCTCCTAAAAAACCCTTTTTATAGATGAGGAATCTGAAGCAGAAGATCACGTCAGGTGACATGATTTGAACATGTGCATCCTGGTGGTCTGACCCCAGCCTGTGCAGGCAAGCACAGTATCCTTCTGACTTTCATATTAAAGTCACAATAAATCAAGAGCACACTTTCACCATAGCCATACAACTATCACAATTATTTATACATCTCCTCCCCCCACTACATTGTGAGAACCTCAAGTGTAGAAGAGTCAAATTACATATGTATTTGTTTCCTAGCCCCTGGCACTCAAAGTGATAAGAGAAAGGGAAATCTTCATGGGCTTTCACATGCTTCTCATTTCTTATTCTAATATAGAAATAAAAAGTCTTTAGTCTTCGAAATGTATTCCCAATAACATAAAAAAGTTAAAAAATAAAAGATACATATACTTACCTAGTTCAAAATAATTATATAGGTCATAATGGGTGGGGAGAATCCAAAATTCATGAGCATTTTGATCTAGTTAAAATAATTTAAATATCTATGGTTTAGGACTATGTGGTTACTATCCTTCAAAACAGCATGCCAACAAATCATACCACAGCAGTGAATTGGAAAGTATTAATACTTTACTTGTTATGTTGCAGATGTCTCAGAAACACACTCCTGGACCGCAGCTTCAAGACACCCAAGCAATCATCCCGTCTGCTGGTTTCTAAGAGGCCCTGCCAGGAGCAGGTCAGGGTCCAGCAGGGTCCTCAATACCCCCTCAAAAGCACTTTCCCCTCAGTGACCCCCACAGGAACAGCTCCACTTTTCAGTGCTTTGAGAATGCTGGTTTCAGGTAAGATTTCTCTCCATGGCTCAGGAAAAATTTAAAGCTCATTGAACTACTCCAAGTACTTTCCTATAATTGTTTTGATAAGCAACAGAATGATCTTTTAGTTTTCCAAGCTTGATTGAAAAGAAAATACTACCATAAATTCTTAGAGCATCTTCCCTTCTGGAAATAAAAATCATGCCAGGGGTTACAACAAACAATAATGGATTTCTGTAACATAAAAGTGACTGACTAACCTGAGGATTCCTACCAAGAAATTTATATCAGGATTGGAATAAGTTAGATCTAAATCCACAGTGGGCTCCAGGGTGGACCTGGAGGTCCCAGCTAAGCAGCAGGGGAACCTTGGAACTCAGAGCCCAGACCTCAACCCTAGAGCCTGAACGTTAGCATCAGCACTTGCAAAGCCGCCATCAGGAGTTCTCATACCCTGGCACGTGGGAAGAGAGGCCTGCAACTGTCTCCTGAAAAACCAGGACCCCAGCAGTGAATCCTGTTACCCAGCCAGGATCAAGCCCTCCAGCAGGCAGTCTGCAGCTTCACCCGGAAGAGGACTTCCAGAAAACGGGAAATGGGTTAGGCCAACTGTTGGAAACCACCATTGTCATGGGAACACATCTGAAAAACTGTGATGGGCTCTTTAGAGAATGGAGTGAAATGTACTTCCACATAAAAAAGCAGAGGAAGAAACTTTTCCTCTAAAGCAATACAACAAAATTACCTAATGAGCCCTGTGATGTACAGAAAAATCCTGAAGAGAGAGATGCACAGGTGAGGGACTCACATGAATCCACCTGTTTTAAATAAAAACACACTTTCCCACCCCCGGAGGAGAGGAAAGTGTAATCCTTCTTGTGGTGAAAGGCCTAGGAGGACATGCATGTTGTCCTAAACCTGTGCAAGCACCTGGTGAACTAGTTTACCCCGGTTTATAGTCACTCAGCCTTAATCCAAGAACCAGAGGGCTGAGATCAAAACCAGCTGTTACCCAGAGACCCAAGGGGACAACAATCAAGTAACAGGATGCTTTACAAAATAACGTGCAAGTGAATATGAACACAGAGAAGACACACGAGCACTGTCACAGGCAGGTTTATTTTTCTTCCCTTCATCCATAATTTATGGTTCCTTCAAATAGATCAAACAAAACATATCCAAATTGTTAATCACCACTGGCATGATGCTGGGATCATAACAATATTTACAAGGACCCCACAATACATTTCACCAATTAACAAGAGCCAGTGTGGCCCATTATTCCCTGTGGCGACGCTTCCTTAAGAAGAAAAGGAAGTTTTTCCTTGGTTCTGCTAAAGCCATTTCTGAGCCTTAGTAGCATCCTCACCCCACCCCCTCCAGGAAAGTAAATGATGCCAGGGTGAAAGTCAAGGAAGTAGTGTTTGGCCAGTTGAACTTCTCCATTGAGGTGAGACACGTTTGAGCCTGCATGCCATCACTGCACGGTGAGAGAGAATTACATTCCTTTCCAATCTTGAGGCCTCTGTATCCAAGCAGTGGAGGGCGGGAAACCTCAGTAGCCCTCCTGGCAGAGCAGGCCCAGGGAGTTCAGAAAGCTCCCCCACCACGCCTGAGAAGCACCCAGAGAGATCAGGACACATTCACTTTTGATATGACCTTTTGCAATGGTTATGTTCTTTTGAATGCTTTAAAGAATACAAAGTCTAAATAAAATTTTAAATAAAAACCTCTGTGAATTACTGAGCATTCTGGGAAGGAGCACTACATTTGTTAAACTGTGCTGACAATATATAATTAAGGTTTGAATTGGTTATAACAATTTGCTAAAGGGCAGTGGGACAACAACAACAACAAAAAGTGCTTAAAAACAAAGGCAAGCACCCTGTGGTTTTCTGGTTGGAGACCAGAAAGGCTCCTCTGGCCAGCCCTGGGCTCTGCTTTCTCCCTTCCTCTCTTCGCCGCTTTGGCTGCACTGGCGCCACCCAGTGGCTTCCAGGAACACTGCTTCAGCACAGGGAAGGCCTGGAAGGCTCCGTGCTGCCACTGTTGACTCCAGTTCCAGAAAGATGTCATCTGCCTCTCCTGAGCCTTCCTACCCGCCTGCGTCTTGACATGCATCATCTCCTTTCGTTCTCATCGCAGCCCGGACCTAGGAGTCTTGCATCCATTTCTCCGATGTGAACAGAGGCTTAAAGTTAGATTGAGAATTTGCTTACATTCACCAAGGTGGCTAGCACTTCAGCGGGGATTTGAACTCTGACTCCACTGCCCCTTACCTACTGCTGAATTTGCATAATTCTCTGAAGTCAAGCTTATAACCAAGCAAAGCTTTATATAGTGGAAATTTGGTATTCCCAACCACACAGCTTGATTCCAAGTAAGTGTCTAATTACGGTAATTTCCAGCTCACTTTCTAGCACATCCTAGATGTCAATAGAGAGGACTTCTTTCAAGCAGTTGTACACATTCCAGGCTGTGACAGCGTTCTGATCCTTTTATCGCCACTTCAGCATCCTGAACTCGCAAATGGTAACATCTTCTGTTCTCTCCCAGATATCATCAATATCAGGCAATGGCAATGCCTGATATTTACCCACTTTTCCCCAGCTTCCCAGCAAGGTAGTCAACAGTGTATCTGTTAGGAGGATTTTAGTTTTCACTCCATCTAAAAAGCAGTTAAGAGATTCAGTAGCTCCTCTAAACACTTCAATCACTTATGGCCATTTACAATGAAAATATGCTCTCCTCATTAAGAAAAAAAGTACACCATGATTTGTCACTTTAAGCATCTATTTTTTTTCTGCCCCCTCCTCCGACTAGCACTTATAAAATATACTTAAGTGCCCCCCTCCAAAATCACTGCTTTCCAAACTATCTTAAGTACTGAAGGATACTATTTTATATATTACACTGTTAGAGTATAATGTTCAACAGAGATAATACAGATGACTTTTTTAAAAGGCAACACAAATTAGGTCAGAATAAAAAAATCAGAAACCAAAAATAATTGATGTGGTGCAAAAAGAAAATACGCAGCTTCCTCCTGGCCAGCTGTCTTTATCTAAATGTTAGCACCACACACACAAACTGCCTTAGTGGCCACTAAGGACAACAGCAAGAGATCTGAATTCTAATCTCTATTATGCTATTTCCTGGCACTTAGAGGAAAAGCCCATTCCACAGAAAAGTCATAGGATGGTAGTTTCTCTTCTGCATCTGATTAGTAGTATCTGTTCATCTCTTAGAAAATGTCATACACTTGGACGATGTGATATTATAAAATCTGTATTTGATCTTCCTCATCTTTTTTCCAGCATACAGCTACAGAAATCCTCTCATCAGTGGCAGCAGACTATTATATCCTAATGAGATGACTAGTGGCACAGAGATAGCTTCAGGATGGGAGTAGGACCAAAGCAAGATCAGAGGATTAGAACTTTCAGCCCCACTCTCCAACATCCAGGAAGGGGAGAGGGGCTGAAAGTTGAGTTGATTAATTTTGGCCAATTATGTAACTAATCTTGCCTTAAAAATGAAGTTTCCCTTAAAAACTCAGAAGGACTGGATTGAGAAAAGGTTACAGGTTGGCAAAAAAGTGTATCCACTCCTATGTTCAGGACCCTTGATCCGGCTATTCATCTGTATTCTGTACTGCACCTTTAATTAATAAACCAGTGAATATAAGTGAAGTGTTTCCCAAAGTTCTGTGAGCCTCTGTAGCAAATTAATTGAACCCTGGAATGGAGTATTGGGAAACCTGATTTATAGCTGGTGGGTCGGAAGTCCAGGAGGTTTGGACCTGAAACTGGGATCTGAAGTAGAAGCAATCTAGTGAGACTGAGACCTCACCCTGTGGGATCTGCCCCAGTCTCCAGGTAGTGTCAAAACCGAATTAAACTAGAGGACACTAGTTTAGCTAGTGTCCGCTAAAAAAAAAAAAAAAAAAATTTTTTTTTTTTTTTTTTCCACTGAAAACGTTATTGCTTGTTTGGCGTATAGGAAAACCCTCCTCCCAACCATGTTTGATCACGAAAGTATTTTGTGTTGATTGCTGAATGAGTAGAAAAGAATGCTTTGGTTGATTTTTCCTTTCTTTCTACTGTATCTCATTAAAGAGCATGCATGTCTGCCAAGTCAAACCATTGACCCCACACAAATATTAGCCCGCTAATTTATCTAGTTTTCCTGCCTTCACCTTTTTTAGCTGGTTGTACTATGGGACAGCGCAGCTCACTGGTTGCAGAGTTTATGTTAAGGATCCTCTGTCCTGACAAGGTTCTTACAGGAAACAAACTAAAAAAGTTAACAGTCGTCCAGGCATTGCAAATGCTGGAGATGACACTAGGAGGAGGAGAGAAGCGCTAGAAGTACTTCTCACTCTTCCTCTAAGACCCCAACACCTAAGCTCATCTGCAGCCAACAACTTATTGATATGCATCTAATATGTGTACTTGGAGCCTTCCCCATTTCACAGGTTCCCTCTCTGCCAACTTTCTAGATTGACGAATGGGCTCAAAGGGGTGGCTTGCGCCACCTAGTGGTTTCCAGATGCATGGCAGCTTGCTCCTAGCTCTCAAAACTGTCCCAATGAAAGCTGCATAGGGAGCCATAAAAAACTCTAGTTCTCAGGACCATCTCAAAATCTATTGTATCAGATTCTGAACCTAAGTTTTAAGCAATATCCCCAAGTGACTCTGTTGAATCCTGGCCATTTTTGAAAAAGCACCACAGTAAAATACTGAATCTGAAACTACCTGGAGAGTGAGACTCAATATCTCAAAGAACATTGTAAAAATACCCAGACAAAAGTAAATTTTTATTGATTTGTTGATTTGGATACTATGTTGTCATCTGCAGAAAGGTTAGAAATCCTTAATCTTTCTGAGCCAGGTGTGTCTCCAGGAAGACTGACCCAGCAGCGTGGGTGTCGGATGGCCATCCATGGGGGAGGACCCGCGGGAATCAGGATTCTGAAGATGGAAGAACAGAAGAGTGTGCTGAGACTCATTCGGTGTCCAGTTAGCACTGTGCTGCTTTCGGAAATGGTTTATATCTGGTTATACAGGTCCAGACACCTGTCAAAGCACAAGAAAGATCAATTAGAAAAAGTGGTATGAAATTTGAATTAAAGAAATCAATTTGGGAGAACATGCAAAGCGTCTTGGCGATCTCTCTAAAGCTCATATAAGAATTTGAGGCTTTAACCTGCCTTCCAACTTGTGTTCCAGCCAAAGTGTTTCCCAAGATTAAGTTATATGCCTACCACTGTCATGATTTTTCCTATGCCCATATGTCAGGTGAAATGTGACTTCCTTGATATTTCCTTAATTGGTAACTACTAAAAATAAAACACTGGTGTGACTTGCCATATGGCGAAGGAAGTCATAAACACTTTATTTTAAATATATTCATAGGAATTCCACCTAAAACAATTTCCTGTAATATCATTCTGTACACATTGGAAAACACAGTTCTTTCTGGACATGTCACTGTGAGTAACACCACCTTCTCTGTTTGAAATTTGGCCGCTTTCTAATAGGTGCCTTTGTCTCCCACAGCGAAGGTCCCTTTAGCAAAGATGCCTTAATGATGATGCATGATCTCAGGTAGCCAAAAAAGATGTATATTATTAATGAAGATTATAAAAAATTAGAGATCTTATAAAGTGATTTTTAAAACAATCAAGAACCTTAATCTAGAAGAACACTAATTATTCTGGTTGTTACAAGCTAAGTATCTCTTATTACCATGGCCTTTAAGGTAACGAAAAAGTATTATAACATCTTGCAAGTTCATTTATTTAACCAACCAGTGAGTACAAATAAAAACAACACAACCCCAACATACAGAGTCCAAACATGGATTCTTTAGCTTGGATAAATAGGCCTGTTTTAAGCTGGCTACCTCAATGCTATACTATTTAGAGTAAGAGCCAATTACATTTATAGAAAAGGCTCCAGCTTAAACTGGGACTGAAAAATTACAAAAACTAGTGACATTCCAAAACAGTTTCATTTCAAGAGATGAACACATGAGAAAAAACACAGACTTGAACAAATCTGTACCTTGGACAGACAGGCATCTCTGTATGACTGACATATAGCGCTTGTTCTGTGTCAATATTCGTGTGGTTACCAAATTCATCTGTTCACATATAGCCTACTAAATACAAAGAAACAAGTTGAAAAAGGATTAAAAAATTAATTAAATGATAAACAGATGTACAGAATACTTAACAGGTCCCTGATATCAATACATTCAGGCAGCAAAATAAAAATACTAAAGGATAAAAGAAATAAATTTTTTTCTAGAGATTGGGCTACAACTCCTTTAATGGCCACTTACTTTAATCATTTGTATTGCCTTTTAGTGATATTGTAAGTCAACACTGAATTGTGTATGATCCTGAGAGAGGTGAAAGGTCCCAATCACAAATGCCAAGCACGCAGAAATAATCTCTATTGCAAACTTGTGACACTGGAAGGAGAGACCTCTCTCTACCATTTGTAGACAAAGTCACAGTAGCCCTGAACTCCCCCAGCCAGCTAATTCGAGGGCTGGAAGTAGACCCACGTGACCTGACTTTAAACACACTGCTTGTGCCTTCCTTTAGGCTCTAAAATCTGTTCGCCATGCACATGTCTGTTCTAAACACCTCCTTCACAGAGAATCCTACATCAACCTCAGAACTGCTGGAGGAGGTATCTGGTGACCCCTCCCCATCTCCCCTCTCCCAGAGGTGGTCCCCATGGCCTGCAGCTCTCTCTAACTTTTCCTTCAACACAGGAATGGGTAGTTGTCAGAAGGCTTCCCAGCACCAACATTAAACAGGGAAGTGCGGTCCCACACCAAGGCTGTAACCACACATGGCAGGAGCTACCCAGTAGGACCAAGCAGGCAGCCAGGCTAATTACATGCGCCACCAGCCAGAGTGCAGACCTACTCCCAGGTCATGGAAGACACCTTGTTAAACAGCCCTCATTTACATTAAAAAATCTGAAATCCAGACTTCCATTCCCATAGAAAGAAACCAAAGCAAACCGACTCCACTCTTAGCTGAGCACACAGCTATGTGAAGTGGTCTCACACTCCCGGCACCACCCCACTGAGCTCCAGGGGGTTGGACTGGGGGGGGCCTGTGGACCAGAGCTGGCACTTCTGTTCCAGCATCTGGGGGCTTCTGTCTCTTCATCAAATTTTTAAAATGTTATAATCATTTTAAAGTGTTGCAGTTAGTTTGTTATAGTTAATTTAAATGTTACAATTATAATTATTTTCTTACCCCTCTCTACTTCTACCACTACCAACCACACCCCATGCTGCAAACCAGAGTTTTTATTCAAAATATAAAACATGTACATGCAATCATTTGGCTGTCTGTACAGTTTCCTTGGAATCCATTTCACCCATAAGAAATTTTAACTCTGGGAGTTGCTCCAGATATACTTCAATGTATCTTTTCCATTTTAAAAGTGAACATCAACAAATTCAATTTCATTTTTTTAAAAATATGACTCCTTTCAATTAAAACAATGCCATTGATAGATAACATAAATATCAAGATATGAAATAATGACAATTACAAGAGTTACTGATTGTTTAAATGTTAACATAAAACTTTGACCTTGAAAATTCCATGCTAGAATCACACACAGCTTTTTCTTTTGCGTCTCCTTATTCTGCCGTGTTTTTCTATGCCATTGATGCTTCCGGCTCCTTCACCCTGTATATTTGAAGCCTCATTTTGCACCTCTTTTTTTGGTTCAGTGTTTCATGTTGCCAAACTGCAACACTATGCACACCCTTGACCAACCTTTCATAAGTGATTTTTCAACCTCCTCAGCCATCTTTGCTTAGATCATTTTCCAATTTGGAATTGATTCAACATTTACAGAATTATGCTAGTAGTTTAGCTGCCTTCCCTCACTGAATATCACACACCTCCCCCTAATATGTGCGCTTATCACTAAAGTTATGGAGACAGAATCTCAGAGAAACTTCTCAACTTGCCCAAGGCCTCACCTAGGGAGGGTGGGACTGGGATGGGAGCCCACAGTGAGTGCTCTGTCCACACTCCACACACTGCCCCTGCCCTCTACCTTCTCTGCCCCTCTCCAGCCTAGCTAGCAAGTCTGGGGGAAATACAGGAGCAAATCACTCACCTGCCGTGGGCATCGCGATTGTCCCCTGATGGCCTCCACCTGCCTCCTCTCTCCTTCCATTCCAAGTCACTGGCAACCTGTGAAGGGCCCTCAGGATCTTTAAACATCAGCAGAGCCCATGAAGTCCAGGCAGTGCTCTCCTCCCAACCACCACTCTCCAGAAAGCCCTCCAAAGCTGCTGCTTTGGAATGAGCCACAAATTTATCAAAGCAATTCCTTCCTAGAACTAGGGATATAAACCATGAGATCACAGTGCATTATTTTAAAACATTCAGAATAACATATCTAAGAAATACACATCTCTGCCTTTAATCTGAGCTGGTTTTTAAAATGTATACCTCTGCAGTAACTTCAGCTTCTGGCTCACTTCATCAGTTTGTATTTCTTCCCGTTTTGCACTAACTTCTGGCAAAGAGCAGTCTTCTCCAGTGCCATGAATTTTCAGAGGAGTGCTTTCTAGACTTGGAAATGTCCTACAGGTGGGAATAGGCTTTGGTTTTGAAATTCATCAGCGACAATGGCCAGAAGCAGTGCATATGGCAGCCTGCATTTAATCTTCATTTTCTCCTACAAAAGAAAGAAATGGAATAAATTTCACAGCGCTCTGAAGACATGTGCCACGGGCACTAAGGTGGCTTTCATCTGAGTTCAGGCTTCTGGACCTCCCAACATCTTCCTGTGAAAACACTATGGCCAAAAGCAACAAATTGACTCTGTGTGGTGCCAACAATTTGCTTGTAAAGGATGTGAGAAAATTAAGTGAGCACGAGCATCATACATTTGGACTAATTGCATGCCCTTTATACAAATCGAATAAAATTAACTCGACAAACATGGTTTCAATCTATTCAGTTTATTTCTACCCAATATTTTAGGTATTTTTATGCTCATTATCATAACTATCCCTTTGACATTTTATGTGTATTGCTTGAATGGTATAAAGAGATTAATGTAACCACTGACTCAGGCTTCCTTGGTAAAGAGGCTATAGAGCTGAACAGGAAATTTAGGTTTCCAGAAGGCAAAGGTCAAGGAAATCTTTTCCTATACAAAAAATGAAAATATTAACCCAACAAGAAAGAGTAAGCCTAAAACATCATCCAGGAAGGATATCCAGCCTTGCCCATGCTTTCTGTCTTGGTGGGGTTCTCCTCCACATTAGCTGATATGAGAGTTCTTAGCCCGGCTTCCTGGGAAGTATAGATAAAGCCCTGGTAATTTATTTAGTATACTTATTAAAAATAGGCTCATTAAATAATATTACTTATCCTGAATTTGTGTTAATTACTCAAACTGTGACTAATCAATTAAGACAAATGTTTATAAATCTAATCCTTATTTTTAATTTTTGTCAAACCCTTATTTCAAATCCCAAAATATGATTTTTACTCACCATTTGATCAATCTGCTTTGCGTATCTCAATTCTCATCCACCTCTATCTCTCATTCAAGTTCTAACGAGGCCCGACCCAGATTAGCTTCTGAGATCAAATGAGATTGGCGTGTTCAGGGTGGTGTGGCCACAGACAGCTACCTCTCTCTCCATTACAGCTGTACTGAACATGGGAAAGGTAAGAAAGGAAATTCAATGACCACTATGCTGATCTATAGAAAAGTTTAGAAAATGGGCAAAATATCACAGTTTTATTTTATATTTTTGAAATCTGGTTTCCATTATGAAGACACAAAATACCACCCCTAAGCCACAATAACTTGTATACATTAGGTGCTTCATAAATATTTGCTGTTTAAACATCAGAATGCTGCAGGTAGTGAGGGACCTCTGGCTTTCGTAGAGACAAAGCAGGTGCCCGGCCTTGGAGAAAGAGCTCATGTTCCATGTCACATGGTTCCAGAGTGACCCACAAGATGTTCTGACATGGCCACACAACTTTCAACATGTAACACATTGAACATCAGGCTGGTATCATGTTTTGTTAAAATATAAAGGTGTATTCGTGTTCCAGGCTTTCCACGGTTTCCACACACACTCACACATACACTCATGTGCACATGCTATTAAACTTTTACCAAGTAAGTATTTTCTTATTTGTACTTGCTTATTTTCTTATAAGTACAAGCAGAGGGAATGTGGAAACTGAAGGAAGGTAAGACAGGGTGGGTCTCTGTTAACATCAGTCAAGGTTCCAGTGACAATCCAGCGCTTAGAAACAAGATCTGCTTAATTGTTCCAGGACAAAACACAGTACTTGATCTCAAATTTTATTCTGTTGACCTCAAATATCACATCAGTTTTCATATTCCACACACTGGAAAACTCTCCTGAGTCCACCTGCAGTCTGCACTGGACAGCTGAGAACACCTGTTAGTGTTAGAACAGGTTAGTACTAACGTTTACATGTGAGAAGATCTCTTAAAATTATTATGGTTTTTTTCAATCCTTTCAAAAAAGCACTAAGGGAACTCCATAGTAATCCAACACAGCATCATTAGCCAAAAAAAATGATCCAAATGTTTACATAAGATGTGTGAACATGAGTTATGCATTCTGTGTTTTGTCCAACCTAGAATTATTTTTATATAAAAACGATATAAGTCTTCTGCATTTCACTATTAGTTACCAAAAATGTGCCTGTCAAAGTAGCCCAGTGGTCACTTCTTTATCGTGTGTCTGGAGGATACGTATAATATATAAGTACAATACACATGTTTTCTTAAAGCAATTTAGAGAATCCTATTTTATAATAAAAAATATTGACATTCTCAGTCACCGACTGCTTGAGCACCCACCTCTAGATTCGCAACCAAGGGCAACTTTAAACAAATATTTAAACATCTTGAGGAGTCAATACAATGACCCTTTATCATGTTTGCAGAACCCACCTCAGGTCGAAAGCAAGACAATAGTATTAAACGGGACTTCAGTTTCAGCGCTCGCCATTCCGGCAGGCAGGTGTCCATGGGATCTTTGTCCAGGGCTGTAACTGCTCCCGCTCTCTCCTCATCCTTCCACCTGGTGCTCACGTCCTCCTCAAATGCAAGCATGGGGAGGATGGGGGGTTACAGAATGCAGGGGGCAAACCATGCCTCGCTCCTGCCCTGAGTGGCAGGTTCCTGGGCAGAAGACTCCCAATGCCCCACCCGTGCAGACCATGAGGGTCTGACACGAAGTCATCCGCAATGTCCTCATCAGAGTCTCTCAACACAGGAGCCAGGGTCTCACCTGGAGCACGGCAGCTCCCCTTCCAGAGTCTTTCAGGGCGACAGGACCCCAGAACTCCCCTGGAGTCTCAGGGTGCCTGAGATGACACTCGGCCACCACCAGCCCTCCAGGCTCCTCATCCAGTTAGAGAGACGCCCTCTGAGGAAGGACGGAATAGACCTGGGTTCCGGTGAATTGAAACTAGAACTGTATTCAGAGTCTCAACCAAGCACCTGATGGGGCGGAGGCCCCCCGGATCTGGCTCCCCACTGTTCCAGCCCTACTGGCCTGACCCACTGCCCTCGGCCACGCCTTACCATTGGTGCACAGGGGAGGCACACTCCTGCCCTAGAGCCTTTGCACTTGCCGCCTCCTCCCGCAAATACCCCTCATGCCCTCGCGGTCTCTGCACAGATGCTGCGTATCAGAGACTCTCCTAATATGGGCACTCTTCCCCCTTCATTTTTCTTCCAGGCAGGGACCCCTCCTGCCCTACTGTACCCAGTAGGGTCGGTTTCCTGTCCCCCTCCCCACCAGCATGCAAGCTGCAGGACGCTATCCCCAGGGCCTGGTGAGTGCTTGGTGATTTTTTTCAAGGACAACATTCCCATATTACTAAATGTATTGTGAAAGGCAATAGCAATGAAGTTTCCTGTTACCTACACTGGCCACTGGTGACATGAGTGTGGGCCCTGGACTTATGTTACTAAGTCTCTCTCCGCCACTGTCCTCAACTGTTAAATGGGAATTAGAGTAATTCCACCCCCACAAAGTTAGGGACTATGCCTGGCACCCAACAAGCACTCAGTGAGTAGTCACAGACCTATATTGCTATTATTTTGCTATGGAAATCTGCGGGAATCATGTAAAATGCAAGGCTTCTAAAATAGACAACCCTTTCACTTCGGGTCAGGCCTAATGTGTCATGGGATTGGCTTTCTATCTTCCAGGTCTGCCTTGGGAGGGGCACCCGAGGGCGAGCCAGGCACACCGGTTGAACATATTCTGCAAGGTCCTCGCACTGCTGTTGGGGCCCGGATGTGCAGACAGTCCACCATGTCAGTGCTCCACCCCTTCACACACAAGCTGCCCAGACGATCAGCCTCTCAGGGCAGTGTCCAGGGAGCAGGGGTTGAAAGAGAATCAGCTTTGAAAAGGCATTCAAGACGAAATGGCAAATAAAGGCAAAATGTCCTCAGAATTGTGGTCTTAGAAGACTCTAAGTAGGAAGGTTCTGCAATGCAGACACAGCCCTGTCCTGCTTGAACTCGTCCTGGTTCCACTTTCCTTGCCATCCACAAATTATTTACCATATATACCTTTCAGTACTGCCTAAAACCCTGCTGGCAATTTATATGTCCTGAAATAATAATTAAGAAGTGATGTGTGCTACTGACGGTTTGAAATACAACCAAAGGTTCTGCGTTATTTCTGCAATTAAGGAAATTCATACAGGGCTGGGCACGGTGGCTCACGCCTGTAATCCTAGCACTCTGGGAGGCCGAGGCGGGCGGATTGCTCGAGGTCAGGAGTTGGAGACCAGCCTGAGCAAGAGCGAGACCCCGTGTCTACTCAAAATAGAAATAAATTAATTGGCCAACTAAAAATATATAGAAAAACTTAGCCAGGCATGGTAGCACATGCCTATAGTCCCAGCTACTCTGGAGGCTGAGGCAGAAGGATTGCTTGAGCCCAGGAGTTTGAGGTTGCTGTGAGCTAGGCTGATGCCACAGCTAGAGCTAGCCTCTAGCCTGGGCAACAAAGCGAGACCCTCTCTCAAAAAAAGGAAAGGAAATTTATACATATCTTACTTACCAGATTCACTTCAGAACTGCTCTTGGACTGCTGTCCTCTCCCCTACATGAGAACACGTACTGGGAGGTGCATGCAGTGAATAATGTAGGTACTATAGTTTTAAAAAAGTTGTAATATCATAACATGGATCTAAACTTACCCAACTTTGTCCCTTGATTAATTCTTACTGAGTCCAAAACCAGTCAGTCTCTTTCACATCAAAGGAGCCTTGTTCCTAGTTAGAAATGGACAATTTCATTGCTTGAATATGATCTCAAATCACAATTTTGGCTTTGACAATGGTTTCATGGGGGCATCCTCCAAGTCCCAGCAGCCTTGCCTTGGCGCTATTCCTTTGGTCTCAGGACGCAAGTTCGATGATATAGCAGTACAGGGTGCTGGCATGTCAGTGCCATATCCCTGAAGCACAGGATAAACGGTTCACCTTATTCAACTACTTCCTGAAACAGAAAGCTCTCTGCTTCCTCACCGAGCTCAGCCTCTTAGCTCATTGCAATGAGGCTTCCATTCCCACAGCTACATCTAAATCCTTTCCCTGATACTCCCATGACCAGCTACCTTCCACATCCTGGGACTCCCTCCTGCCCACAGGTCCCTCCCAGATGTCTGCCCTGGTCCTCCTCTGACCTTAGTGCCCTCCATTTGCCCTCCTGCTCCTCTCTGCCACCCAACCCAGCTGTAATGCCCAGGCCCCGCTGGCCACTGCCCACTGCCAGCCCCCTTCCACCTGCAGAGTGGCATGTAGCCTGCTCCAGACTCTGAATCCCACCTCCGCCTCCAGGGACAACTTGATCTCTCCTAGTCACCCTAACAGATGTGTCCGAAGTGCAGTCCTGCTCAGCCTGAGCTCACAGCCTCCACTCCTCAGCCTCTTGTATTCTCCCACTTTGCCTAACCCTCTACTCAGGCTCAGCATCAACTGAGGAAATATAGGGGAAGACATTAGCATTTGTCTCACAGATTTCTCTTCCTTCTCTGGTTGTAACTATCGACAACCAGAACCAAGGATTAGCAGTGGTTACACGAAGGAAGGAAGAGTTTTGAAAAAAATGAGGAAACAATAATAATGACTAACAGCACCTTTCCTTTGTTATCGCCAAGGCTAGCCAGGCAGAGCCCCTGCTGGACTCACGCCATCCTCCTACCTCAGCCTCCCAGTAGCTGGGACTACAGACACAGCGCCACACCCAGATAGGGGCAGGTTTCTCCAGTGGCTACCGTGTGCCAGAAACAGTACAGAAACAGTACATATTTGCCCATTTACATATATGACTACTTTTACATATAATCATGTGTGTACATATATGCACATACTTCACATGTATCTCAGTAATGTAGACCGGGCTAATCTAACCATGTGAAGCCTTTGAAATCAAAAACTGCAGTTTCTGAGAGGAGATATTGTGCCTCAAGACCTCAGCATCAATTCCTGCCTGTTTCCAGCCTGCCATGTAGATTTCAGCATTGCCAGCCCCACAAGCATGCAGGCCAGTTCCATGAAATGAAATCTCTTTTATATGGATCCAGTATCCCCCACCGGCTCTGTGTTACTAGAGAACCCTGATGGGCGCAGGGGGACCTGGAAATGGACCATCCGTAAGCAGGAAGAGGAGGAGAAGGAGGAGGAAGGGAGACATCAATGGCCCCAGCCAAGCGCAGTGCTGGGAGGCAGTGATGTGGGGAGAAATTAGCAGGACCAGGACAAAGACTCAGACAGGGCAAGAGCAGCCCTAGCTTGTGGCAGGAGCACAGGGGGATTCCATGGTACCAGGAACGCTACAGGAGGGATGAAATGGAAACCCAATCCTGAGTCTACTGTCCTCTCAGGAGCAGCACAGGTGGCCAGCTGTCAGAAGTTAATCTGGCCATTCACTCACCGAACTCTGTCCTGGAATTCTCATGAGGAATAAGGAATGCATCAGCTCTGAGGGCCAAGGTGAACTGGCTGCAGGCAGGGGGTGGAGGGGAGAGAGGGAGAGAAAGCAACAGGACTTTTGTGCCAGGCCAACCCAGTGCCTGGGCTCCAGGTCTTCTGGGCTCTCTCCTCTGCCAGCCTTTCCCACCTGGACAGCTCCTGTTCTTCTTCCAAGATCAGAAGCACGAGATGCCGCTCCAGCCTTGGAAACTTCTGGGCACCCAGGGCACATGTGAGGAGGGCCAGGGTCCTCCTCGCCATGCACCCAAAGCACCTGCTGAGCGCTGCTGAGGAAGGATCCAGGGTGACAGCTCCATCGAAAGGCACTCCAAGGTGGCCAACCTGCAGGAGTCCACTGAGCCCCCCCACGTGGTGGAACACTCAGAAACAACCCAGTGAGCAGCTCTCAGGAGCTAGAACACTGGCTAACATCATCCTCAGCTCTCCTGATCTACCAAGCACAAGGCCAGTGAAGATGCCAAGGGAGGGTGAAGGGAGCCCACCTCTGTACCTGAGGACAAGGGACAGCAGAGCACACTGGCAGGAGAGTGCACAGGGCGGGAGGACATGGGGGCTCTAACTTCTGGTTAGGAAGAAAGTTGGCTCCTGAGGCTGATGGCGATGGTGGCAGTGTCTCTGTCCACAGCAGCAACAGCGACTCAGGCCCCTGTGGGAGTTGCACCGCAAGGGCGTCTTCATGCCCACGCATGGGGCTCCTCGGGGCTGAAATGCTCCCCCTGACTGACACCCACGGCCCCACAGCCCAGAACAGCATCTGCTGGGGAAGCGAGGACACACACTCAACATGCAGACCCGCAGCTCTGTCTGTTCCAGAGAACTCTCTGGAAGGAACACAAGAACTGGACAATGGTGCCCGACGGCTTGAGCAGGAGAGAGCAGGGAATAGAGCCAAGGGGAGACCTCACCGTGCACTTTGTCAAACTTCAGAGTTTCACAACAAGATGATCACGTTGCCTCTTCAAAAGTAAGTTTAGAACCACTACCTGTGTGGGGTAAGTGGGCGCGGGTGGGCAGAGGGGCTGCGCCAGGGCAGGACGGAAGAGGCGCTGCCAGGGGGCCCAAGAGGCTGAGGAGGGCAGTCGGCCACGCACCGACCTCAATGGCACCAAGGGCCTGTCCTGAGGCTCCCACAGAAGCTCAGTGGCCACGACCCACAGCTGAGGCCACAGAGTGAGACCCCAGGTCCAACCTGCCGCGCAGAGAGTCCTCCACTGCTCCGGAAGTCAGGCGGGCGCGATTCACTTCCTCATCCCTCGATTCCACTCTTCGGCTCACAGTTAACCTCAGGATAGATTTCAACACACATTTGTTAGTAAGTATAAAAAGGAGATAACCAGCATGTGGTAATAAGAAAGCTGATTTTGATGGATACAGAACACAGAGAAATTCAAAGTAATCACCAGAATAAGAGATTGTATCATTTCCAGGGAAAGAAATTTGAGAACTTTTTCATTATTGTTTCTGCTTCATGACTTGAATAAAAAATATTGTGGGCCGGACACAGTGGCTCACGCCTATAATCCTAGCACTCTGGGAGGATGAGGCGGGAGGATTGCTCAAGGTCAGGATATCAAAACCAGCTTGAGCAAGAGGGAGACCCTGTCTCTAGTATAAATAAAAAGAAATTAATTGGCCAACTAATATATATAGAAAAAATTAGCTGGGCATGGTGGTGCATGACTGTAGTCCCAGCTACTCGGGAGGCTGAGGCAGAAGGATTACTTGAGCCCAGGAGTTTGAGGTTGCTGTGAGCTAAGCTGATGCCACGGCACTCACTCTAGCCTGGGCAACAGAGTGAGACTCTGTCTCAAAAACAAATAAAAAATATTATGCCTGAAATTTCTGAAAATATTATTAAATGTTCAATTGAACAGTATTTTTCTCAAGTAATCTGTGAATGATACAAATCATCAAGATGAAAAGCTCAAAAATATGGTACTTAATCCTAAGAGGACTCTGTGAATGTGATCTCCATCCTTGGGACACACACTGAAGGACTAGCCTGAGCAGAGCAGCAGGATCCAGCACCCCTCCTACCTCCGTGCTGCAGGAAGCATGGGGGGAGGGCTGTCCACAGCCTGGCACTCAAAGTCCACAGGGAGGCAGAAGTCAGCGAGAGCCCTGCTGTGACAGGGTGGGCACCACGGTACCATGCCAGAGCCTTCACTTCTCAACAGCGTTCGGGCGGCCGGCCACAGAGGAAGCTCCTTGAGGAGCCCACACCACTGCTGAGCTGCTTCCTTATCTTTGAGTGGAAGAAATACAAGTGATCTTTATTTTCTCCTTTACATTTGTCTACATCTTCTGAACTTTTGCAAATAGTGCATATAAGTTAGAAATCAGAATGAACAAAGCTACTGCTGTGCATGCGTGGGTATATACAAATGTTATGAGGCCCTGAGTTCACCCATGAGGGTTCCTAGAGCAAGAAACCTTCTACGGTGGGAGTTTCCACGGTTAACAGGAGAATTTGATATCCTCAAATCATAAACATATCCATCTTTATACATTCATCAGTGGACATATTTCCAAAACAGGCTCCCTTACCTTTTGTAGCCCTAAGATTCTAGTCTATCAGATCTTTTAGTTCTACAGTTAGAACAACCTGCAGAAAATAACAATAATAATAAATGCAATACCCATAAGAACTACAAAGTTAAAGTTGTTAACAAATCATCCGTGTTAAAGGGTTCTATGAAATGCCATCCTGAGAAGACAAAACGGTGCCTGCAAACAACTCCAGCAACACCCAGGAGAACACCCAGATCTTTGGAGCTGTGCCCAGGGTGTGCTTCCTGCTAGTGCCAACAGCTCCGCCTCCTGGAAATGGTTGTGACAGACAAAACCCACATGGTCACTGAAAACCAAGGTCTCCATGGCAAAGAAAACTGTTCACAATAGAAAAGTTAAAGGAAAGGTACCATATATTTAACACAGAGAGTACAAACACCTCCGTAAGCATCTTAGCAAGAAAACTTACCAGAATTCTCAGCTTCATCCTGCTTCTCCAAGCCAGTGAAAACCTTTTCTGCCAGTTCTCAGTGAAACGTCGGTCCCAAGGGGCAGAGCTGCGGCCCAGAGATCCGTATCTAGGGGAGGCCTCAGAGGTGCGGACTCGGGAAGCACATGTGTTTGCCCACGCAGGGCAGCGTGGACCCCAAGGGTGCACACGTGTGTGGTGCTCTCCAACACGCGGGTCAACCCTGTGAGGACACTTACCACAGGCAGCAGGACCAGAGACAGGGATGGGGTTTATGGATTTCATGAGTATAAAAGTAAACAACTTAAATATACCCAAATGCACTCTTCCATAGAAGAAATTGAGATAACAATTCTGACCCCATGGTGTCACCCCAGGTAAAAGTTGGGGTCACCAGGGGTGAGGGGATCTGGCTTCAAGTCAGGCCGCCAAGACTCTAAGTCTGGCAAGGTCCCTGGGCAATTTCCTGGACTTCTCCAAAACTCCATGACAGAATAAGGGGAAAGCCAGAGCTGCCCATGAGCTCTATGGCAGGATCACAGCCAGGTGGGCTAGAAAGACCACCTGTGAGAGATGGACAGCAGCTCATGGACAGCAGCTCAACTGCCCTGACTATGCTGCAGGCTCCACCCCAATGACCCCCCTGAGCTGTGACAGGGGCTAGGTAAAGGGACTTCATGCTTACCGTGTAGGCCACCTGTTACATAGGCCAAGGGCAAACCAGCCAGGCCAGGGAAGAAAGTAGGACCTCACACAGGGACCCAGCAGTTTCCAGGTCTGGGCTTGGACTCCTGGTTCCTGCCAGGAGTCTCCATCACGCTGGCCTCGGCAGTGCTGTAGGACACAGGCTCTGCAATGCCCAGGGGCCTGTGATGCAACTTAGAAGACAACCGGGGTGACAATGCTGGCCATGCATGGATGGCACCTCCTAAGGCCACCACCCTTGATATAACACCAGACCATAGAGATCAGGTGGAAGCCACCCTGGTGAGAAGATAGCAGTGGTGGGGACCAGCGAGCCAGTCCCCGGCCAAGGGGTGGATAAGGCCAGGGGTAAAACCTTATGCTCCAGAGGAATAAGGTTAAGAGGAAAGGCAGGTAGGGAAGACCAAGTGGCTGAGGCCAGGTGGGTAAGGATGGATGAGTGCAGCCACTACATTAAGGCTGTGAAATTAAGGAAAGACAGGTAAAATAAAGTGGGTATGACCAAGAGAATAAGACTGGCATTAGTATGGCCAGGTGGATAGGTCCAGGTAAGCAAGGCCAAGAGAACACTGGGGATTAGGCCAAAAGTGTAAAAACAAGCGAGTGTGGCTGGATGGATAAGGCCAGGTGCATAGACCAGGTATGTAAGGCCAGGGAATTAAGACCAGATAGGTAATGCCAGGTGGGTAATCCAAGCAGGTTAAAGCCAGCTATATAAAACTAGGTGATTAAAAACTAGGTGGGTACAGTTAGAAAGTTAAGTTAGGCGTAATATCAGGTGGCAAGCACAGTAGGTTATGCCAGATGTGTGAGGCTGGCTATGTGGGTAAGACCATGTGGGTGAGGCCAAAAGGGTAAAACCAAACAAACAGGAGTAGTGTGGGGGGATGGGTGGAGTTAATGCATAAAATGGTAAATTTCTAGGGGTAAGGACATGTGGAAAAGGCCACAGAGTTAAGGGCAGTTGGGTAAGGCCATGAGGTTCAGATTGGGTAAGTAATGCCTAGAGGATAATAGGGCCAGGTGGGTAAGGCATGGAGAGTAAAGACAGGTGGACAGCACAGTAGGTTAAGGCCACAAGTGAAGCCCAGGTGGATAAGACATGGTGGCTAAGGACATGTAGGGAGTTGGGTCGGTAATACAGGTAGAGAATGCCATTTAACACCAGGTGGTTAACACCAGGTAAGGCCAGTAGGATAAGACCAGAAGATTAAGGCCAGTTGGGTAAGCCAGCCATATAAGCCCAATAAGCTAATACCAGGTTGATAAGACAGTGAAGCTAAGATATGGATTTTGAGGCCAGCTGAATAAAACTAGGTAGCAAAGTAAAGGTGGGTTAAGGCCAAGAAGTTAAGGCATAGTGTGTATGGCCATGAGGTTACAGCCACTAGGGTAGGACATGATGGTATAAAGCCTAGTGTGTAAGGCCAGACAGATTAAAGAAAAACAGGGAGGTAAAGTCAGGGAATAAGGCCAGGGTCATAAAACCAAGAGATAAAGCTAGGGGGTATGGCCAGGGGACAAATGCCGCTAGGATTAAGGGCAGTATGGCAAGGCCAGGTAAGTAAGACCTGAAAAGTAAGGCCAGATATGAAGGCCAAATGGGTAAGACCTGGAGAGTAAGGCTAAGTGAGTAATCCCAGTTGGTAAGGCCAAGGTAGTGAGGCTAGGGGCCTTACCCCTAGCAGACTGAAAGAGTAAGGCCAAAAGGTTAAGGGCAGGTGGTAAGTCAATAAGATTAAGACCACCAGACTAATGTCAGGAGGTTAGTAAGACCAGGTGGGTTAGCCCAGAAGAATAAGGCCAGGGAAACACAGCCAGGGGATAAGATCAGGGCATTCATCTCAAAATCCAAATTTCCTGAACACAAACAGAAATACAGAGCTTTTAATGGGAGGGCCCTTCAGTTCTAGGCTATTGTGATTACAAAATTTATTTTATTTTTTTAAAATTTATTTATATTTTTTCTTCCACGAGTGTAGGCCATTTGTTTGCAGGGAAGCCACAATTTCTGTGCCACCCTTTGTCACAATGACTCGGGATTGCTGTTGGCTGTGTTGTAAACAGAGGAGCCACTCCTCAGGCCCCCTGCTCTGAGCACAGCCCTTAAATTTATTTTTTAACTTCAGAATACTATGGAGGTACAAACATCGTTAACTATTTTAATTGTTCCATCTCTGCCAAAGACAAAGCCTGTGACCTCCACCAGGCACCCATCTGGGGGGGCTGGTGCTGCCTGGGACGGCCCAGTTATCTCTTTTAACAAAGGACTTAACCTGCCTCAGGGATGCAGGCCAGGCTGCAGTTCCCAAAAAGAGTGGGGGGACAGAAAATATATTTTTTTTTCTTCAGGCTCTTCTGTCTGTTACATATTCTCCATTCTCAATTTTACACTTCCCTAACTGTGGGAGGCAGGGCAACATAGTCATCAGGCTACATCCTGCTGAAATGGGGGCAGCGTTGCAGATGGAAGGTTTATTCTTATGTGTATGTCATTGCAAAGCTTTGGCAGTGTATTTAGGAGAAAAAAATCATAACTACAACAGTGAAGATTGGCAAGGCGAAATGGACTGTCGCCTTGTGGACAATGTCCAATACAGGGCTGGCCTAGAAAAGAAGGATGGGACCTCTGAGTGCAGAGTTATTAGTTCTACCCTGTAGGTGATCCGAGAGACCAGCTTCTGCAAATTCGGAAATCATATACAGCACTGAACAAGGTTTAGGATGACACATACAGATCAATAGAAGAGGCGACAGCCCAGGGAAATCCTCACTAAGGAGCTGTCTGTCCATCCTATAGACAACAAATAATCAAAGAAAGGTTAGAAAATATTAACATTTTCATTTTTCCCCTTCCTTACTTTAGAACAGTTACTTTAGATCACCTAAAGGCTGGCCCCTTCACTGGGGCTGGTTCTTTTTTTCCATGGGACATCTCTTTACCCTGGTATGATGGACCCAAAGTTTCATTTCTGACAATTTCAATGAAGTATGAGCTGTTAGAGGCACTTCATAGGGTCTCTTCCACTTCTTTGTTTCCCACAGGGTGGAGACCTAAAAGAGGCACACTCATACATGGTGATTAGTATATGACCCACTCATTTGGCATAGTGCTTTACCCTGCTTTTTAATTCATGCCTATATTACCATACTCAACCTTGCCGTGTTAGGAAGGATCTCTCATCAACCATTTCTAGGGGCTTAACTTAAGCCTGCTTCTGAGGGATAACCTTATTCAGAGGAGGACAAACAGCAATATCCTATTCTACTTTTCTGCATTGATTTTAGAATGTATGTAATTTTTATTCTAGATGTAGGACTTTGCTTACTGACTGGGTTATCTACGATCAAAAAAACATGTCCATTATTGCTTTATATGGAGGAGGGGAGGCTATGAACATCTTGATGACCTGTGAGATCACTGAGTCCACCATATAAAAACGGCTCACCATGTTCCCACTGAGGCTCCACTCAGAGTTCATGTGCAAACACAGGACACTGTGCAGTAGACCCAGGTGCAGACTACAGGAAGCAGCATCGCCATGGAGTAGTCATCTTGTGAAATGCCCAGGACTTCCCTAAGCTCCTGGAACCTGTCGACGTTGCCCTCATTTGCCTCCAACGGTTTTCCAGGTCCTTTTCTTCTTGGCCTCAGGTTTCTACATGCTGCTGTGCTCCTTGTTGACATCCTCACTGTAGCAAGAGCAGCTGCTGAGCTGTCCCTGCAGCTGCCTGTCCACGGCGCCCATCGCCAGCATGCCATTTTCCACCTGCATGGCCTCTTTCTCTGGACTATTGATGTCCGTCATCTCAACGTCCCCAAAGGTTTGTTCCTGCTCTGCTGGCATACATGCACAGGAACTCAGCAAAGGCCCTGTTCCGGGCCAGCAGCTCCTGGTAGGAGCCCCTCTTTGAACTTCAGACTCTGTCCCTTTGCAGCCTGAAAAGATACCTACTAATACTGAGTGAAACTGTCCATCACTGAAAGGGCTGGGCCCCCTATCTGTTGGGCACCCAGTGCGGTGGGTTCCCTTTCTGTCCTTGGACCTTTAGCATATAAACAGTTTGTTGTAAACAGGGTCCTCTCAAATGAGGTCCCACCAAATCCATTAAGGCAAGCACAAAAACAGTCCATTGCAAACAGGATTCTCCCAAATCACATTCCTTAAATCAATTAAGGCATTTGTGTAGGTGCTTCATAAGAGGCCAAACCAAAACTTCAGGTAAGAAAATGACTCTATAAGAATTCTGTTTCCACTTACCTGTGCCATCCCAAATGGCACAGTCCCAGTCTTCAGCTTTTAAGGGGGTCTAAAAAGAGCCAGGGTATCAAGGCCCAGAGAACAGATTGCCTCCAATGGCCTTTTTAGCAGCTCTGCCAGTGGCTTGACTTCCTTTTACCATGTTGCCCACCTGCCTGGCTCAGCCACAGCCTGTATCAAGGCCATTATTTCAGTGGCACATTTAATATTCTTATCTCCTGCTGTCAGGAGATGTCTTTTCTTTCAAATGGCACTATAAATATGAACAATCATAAAAGCATATTTAGATATTTACCTTTTTCCTCTCGGTAACTGCAACTCAGCTTCCTGGGCTGAAGTCCCAGGTGGCAGTGCCACTGCGATGCTCACCGCATATCCAGTCCCTCCTTGCCCATAAAGCTGTTCCACCAGTGAAAAAAATCCCAGTTTTCTTCTGGCATCGGCTGCTCTGACACATCCATCCTGCTAGAATACAGTCTCCAGAACCTCTAAACAGTCATGTTGTAAAGGCAAAAGGGTGGCAGGATTGAGAATAGAAATAGTCTTTAATAACAATTTATCAAGGACACCGTCTTCTCACAATATTTTTCAGTGGCTTCGAGAAGTGTGCCACTGGCCTTGGGATGCCTCTGAGCATCAATTCTAAGACTCTAAGGGCTCATTTGTTGACTTCCTGCATATAAGGGCTTTACCATCAGTCTGGAGTCTGTAATCTAGATGCTATTCTCAGGAAGCCCAGATAAGCTAATATAAGTTTATACATCTGTCTGATTGCAGGTTCACAAATCTGTTAATCTTCCATCAAACAGAGCAGAATACCCCTTTTTAAAAAATTCTTCACACAGTCTAACAGCACTGTAAAGCCATTCCAGTCCAAGGATCCTGCCGTTTAAATGTTACTGAGTACCATTCAAGTTCCGCGGCTGCCTCACTCTTGTTTGGCCCCTTCCCCACTACTCTCTACCTGGCTAGCTCAGTGCCAGGCGAGGCTGGTGCTGGGGTTGACGCTGTGGCGGGAGGAAGGAGCCCCCAGACCCCTTCTGTCCACGTGGCTTGGCACTAATCGATTCTCCACTCTCCACTTTTTCGGAGGACTCCTGTGGGGATATTTGGAGACTGGGGGCCCTGACCCCCTCCTTCGCTGTCTGAGTCCTGGACTTAAAAAAACTTTTTCTCTCCTGGGGGCTTCTTACTATCTGGAGGCCTTTGTAACATCTGGGCAATGCTCTTCTTAATGTCCTTTCTTTTTACAAAAAGCATACTAACTGTACATAATTTGTCCCCTTCTGATTATGGAACATCCCCTGGCCAAATTGAGTTTTCTGCCCGGTCCTAGAAACGGAGACCATTCCTGACCGTGAGTCACAACTTAGTGGGCATGTGACTGAGAGGTTTCAGTCCCACCCTCCCCCACCCCTCCCAGCAGCACAGGCTGGGGGAGCGCAGACAACAAAGGGGGGCTCCCTGATCCTCTGGGCCCGCCTTCGTCACGTCAGCCACAGACGGCTTGCACAGAATTGGTGCTGTGTAAATAAGAAATTTTCTTAAGAACACTGCTCCTGTTCTAGGAACACACGAAAGGCAGATAATACACCATTCTCCCTCTTCCCTGGCTGGCTGCTGCCTCTGTTGAGCCTGTGCACCTGGCGGGGGAGGTGGGAAGGGGGTGATCATGTGGCAGACGTGTCTCCCTCCACTCCATTCCATTTCCCATCCCTCGGTGTCAACATGGTTGTGGTGGTTGTTAGTGCCTTCCTGAAGATCAGCCACAGGCACTGTAGCCACTGCCTGACCACCTTCTGCAGAGTAAACACACCTCGGGGTGGGGGCGACAGGTGCTCTCTCTCCAACCCCCTTGCTACTGGGTGGCAGGTGACACCCATGCAACAGTTCCCCCTTCTGCCCCAGAGATTTAATTGTTTAATTAAACTATAAACTTTGTCCCAAGCCTTTAAGATCACATTACATCATCAAACACGAAATGTCTAACCTAAAATAGACATTTCCTACCCAATAGGCCAAAATATATGGGATCTTGTCCCATTTACCTGACCTTTGATAAAATAATTTCAGTTATAACATGGTATAATTTAAAGTTTCCTTTAACAGTCACTTTTTCTCATGCTCCAGCACATACACTGGATTACAATCAAACCATCTTCCTTAGACATAGGTACGCAGCGGTAAGTTAACCATTCGGCCAAAATTTGTCCAAAGGGAGGTTCCTATAGTGCAACAAAACTTTGAAAAACAAACACAGACAATATAGAGAATTCTCAACACAGCATGCTAGGCTAATGAAACAAATGGGGACGCAAAGGGGACAAACACTACCCAAAATGCCCTGCAACAGGAACATAAGTTTCACAAATGGGAAACCAAAGAGCATAAATGCCACCCCAACAACAAGGTTCAAAAACCCTACCCAAATAGGTGGTCTAATCCTCCTATTCCCTGGGAACTGCACAAAACTCCAAATTCAAAACAGGTTCTGAGTCCCACTAATCCACTAGACTTTCATCGAGCAACGAAACCTCTCACCAACAGGGAGGTCACAAACCACCCAACCAAATAACGAGAAACAGGTCCCAGGGGACTCTAGTTACAAATGGCCAAGGCTATTGTGATGCTTCCCAATTCAGTTTACTTCTCCTTGAATCAGTTCAGGGGGGTTGGAGCCGCATCTACTTCAAGTAGAAAGAAATGGCACTCCTCTGATCTAATAGTACCCCAGCATGTTGCCATGGACTAAGAATCCCTTTCTTTCCTGAAAATGACATGCTCCCACTGATGGTTTGACACAGAGCTTTGCCCTGCCTCTTCTAGCAATTAAGGTCATTGGGATATATCCAAAGGTAACATAATGACATATGATCACGGGGATATTGCCAATGGGCTAACGTGAAGGGATAAGACCCTCAGATATGATCAGGGTGTGAGGACAAAGACATAAAGTCAGGGGATGAGGCCAATGTGATAAACTGATGGAGTTATGGCCATAAGTTAAGGAAAATGGTGGGACGAGGACAGAACGATGAAACTAAAACATAGGGGCAATAGGATATGCTCAGAGGTTTAAGGCCAATGGGCCAGGGTCAGGGCAATAAGGGCAATGCACGTCGTGCATACATATGGCCAGTGAAAAAGAATCATCGGAATTAGGCCAAAGGAAATGGTAAGGGAGGTAAGGCTGATGAGCTCAAGTCAGGAGATTAGGACAAAAGGGACAGGGCAAAGAAACATATGGCCAATGGCCTAACCTTCAGAGATAAGGACAATGGGTTATGGTCAAGGGAAAAGGTAAACGGGATCGTGTCAGGGGGCTACAGCAAACGCCCAAAGGGTAGGTGATAATGCCAATGGGACATGGTGAGGGGGATACGGCTAATGGGATATGGTCAGTGATTAGGCCAATCCAATAGAGACGTAGGCATACAGCCATTGGGATACGGAGAGATAGAAAAGGCCAACGGCAGGTGGTCAGGGGGATCAGGATGATCGGACAAGATCTGGGATTGGCCAGTGTCTTATGGTCACGGGGATAAGACCGATGGAATGCGGTCTTGGAGATAAGGCCCATGGGATTATGTCATAGAGAGGGCTAAGGCCAGTGGGCTAAAGAGAGGGGACAAGGACAAGGGTAGGGAGGTGGGCAGGCAACTAAGGACAGAGCACACCACATGGGGCATAAGGACAGGAAAAGAAGAGTGACAGGTAAGAGCAATGACATAGGGACAAGGGATAAGGCATGGGGAGATAAGATATTGGGGGAAGCCCAAAAGGTAGGGTCAATGGGATAAGGTCTGTGCATCTGGCATCGGCCCAAAAGGACAGGGCCATAAGGCCATAAGTTAAGGCCAGTGGGATACGGTTAAGAAAAAGCCATGGGATTCCAGGTGCAGGGGATGAGGCGAGAACTTAAGGTCAGTGGGACACAGCCAGGACGATAAGGCCAATGAAACATGGGAAGGGATAAGGTCGTGAGATATGGTAAGGGGGACTAGGCCAATGCCATAAGGTCAGCAATGAGGACTGAGATAAACTCATGTAGGTATGGGTATCAGTTAAGGACTGTGGCATAGGTCTGGGAGATGAGGACAGGGCCATGAGACTAAAACGTAAAATCAATCTGATAGGCTCTGGAGCAGAAGGCCAATGCACGCCATCCACAGACAAGGCCAATGGGAAAGAGTCACAGGGACTAGGGCCCAAGGGAAAGGGACAGGGAGGTGAGGACAATAGCTCAGTCAGGGGATTAGGCCAATGGGACAGGGAAAGGGGCAAAGGACACATGGCCCAAGGTTAGGGGATGAGGACAATGGGATATGGTCAGGGGAGGAGGCCAGTGGGATAGGGTCAGGGGGATTCAGCCAATGGGCTAAGGTTAGGCAGTAAGGCCATTAGGACATGTTTAAGGGGATGAGGCTAATGGAATATGGTCTGGGATATGGCGAATCCAACAGGGTCATGGGCGCAGAGCCACTGGGGTACAGTGAGGCAGAAAAGGCCAATGGGGGGATATGGGCAGGGAGATAAGCATGGTCCATGGGACATGATGTGGGGATAAGGCCACGGGGAATAGGTAGGGTCCTAGGGATCAGACCCCTAGAAGAGGTCACGGTGAGAAGTCTCATAGCATACTTTCCCTGAGACGGCTAATGCTCAAATGGACTAATGGGGGTTGGAAAAGGCCAATGGGAGAAGGGCAGGGGGATAGGACCGGGGCATGACACATGAGGGCATGAGGAATTACGACAGGAAGGGAAGGGATAGTGTCCGGTGATAAGGCTTGGGGAGCTAAATCTCCTGGCATGAGTTCAAAAGGTAAGGACAGTGGGCCAGGGTCAGGGGGATTGGGCATGGGGCTATAAGGACAGGGGCATGAGGCCATGAATTAAGGCCAGGCAGATATGGTCAAGGGAAAAGCCAGGGTCATTCAGGGCAAGGGTTTGAGGCCAGAACTTAAGGTCCATGGGATATGTCCAGGGGCACAGGGCAATGAAACGCAATCAGAGGGATATCGCCAATGGGCTAAGGTTGAGGGATCAGGCCAAGTGATATGGTCAGGGGTATGACGCCAATGGCATGAAGTCAAAGGATTGGGCCCATGTGGTAAACTCATGGAGGTAAGGCCGTAAGTTAAGGCAACTGGTATATGTCAAGGGGATCAGGACAGCACAGTGAGACTAAAACATAAGGGCAATTGGATCTGGTCAAGGCTTAAAGCCAATGGGCCATGTTAAGGGCTTTAAGGCCATTGCACATCCTGCATAAATATGGCAGGTGGAAAAGAATCATGGGGATTAGGACCAAAGGAAATGGTAAGGGAGGTAAAGGCCGATGATCTAAAGTCAGGAGATAAGGCCAAAGGGACAGGGAAAAGGGGCATATGGCCAATGGCCTAAGCTTCAGGGATAAGGACAATGGGTAATGGTCAAGGGAACGGGTCTATGGGATCTGCTCAGGGGGCTATGGCCAATGCCCTAAGGGTATGTGATAAAGCCAATGAGACATGGTGAGGGCAATACAGTTAAAGGGATATGGTCATTGATTAGACGAATCCAATAGGGACGTGGTCATACAGCCCTGAATACAATGAGGTAGAAAAGGCCAAAGGCAGGTGATCAGGGGGATGAGGATCATCAGACAAGATCTGGGTTTGGACAGTGTCTTATGGTCACGGGGATAAAACCCATGGAACGAGGTCTTGGAGATAAGGCCTATGGGATTTTGTCAGAGAGAGGGCTAAGGCCAGTGGGCTAAAGGGAGGGGACAAGGCCAATGGGAGGGAAGTGGGCAGGCAGCTAAGGACAGGACCCACCACACAGGGGATAAGGACAGGAAAAGAAGGGCAACAGTAACGAGCAACGCAATAGGGTCAGGGGATAAGGCATGGGGAGCTAAAGATATTGGGGGAAGCTCAAAAGGTAGAGTCAATGGGATAGGGTCGGGGAATCGGGCATCGGCCCATAAGGACGGACTTGCAAGCCCACAAGTTAAGGCCAGTGGGATACGGTAAACAGAAAAGCCATGGGATTCCAGGCCAAGAGGATGAGGCGAGAACTTAAGGTCAGGGGACGCGGCCAGGAGGATAAGGGCAATGAAACATGGTCAGGAGCATATGGCCAATGGGATAACAGAAAGGGATAAGGACGTGGGATACGGTAAGGGGGACTAGGCCAATGCCAAAAGGTCAGCAATGAGGCCAGAGAGACAGTTAAGGACTGTGGTGTAGCTCTGGGAGATAACGACAGGGCCATCAGACTAAAACACAAGGCAAATCAGATAGGCTCCGGGGCATAAGTCCAACACATGCCATCCACAAAGAAGGCGAATGGTAAAGAGTCACGAAGACTAGGGCCCAAATGAAAGGCACAGGGAGGTGAGGCCAGTGGGCTCAAGTCAAGGGATTAGGCCAATGGGACAGGAAAAGGGGCAAACGACCAATGGCCCAAGGTTAGGGGATAAGGACAATGGGATATGGTCAGGGGATGAAGCCAGTGGGATGGTGTCAGGGGGATCCGGCCAAAGGGCTAAGGTTAGGCAGTAAGGACACTGTGACATGTTTCAGGGTATGAGGCTAATGGGATATGGTCCGGGATATGGAGAATACAACAGGGTCATGGGCACAGAGCGACTGGGATATAGTGAGGCATACAGGCCAATGGGATATGGGCAGGGAGATAAGGGCAGGAGATCGGACATCATGTGCACGGGGAATAGGTAGGGTCCTAGGGATCGGAACCCTAGCATGATGTCATGGTGAGACGCCCCATAGCATATTATCCCTGAGATAGCTAAGGCCCAAATGGGCTAATGGGGGTTGGACAAGGCCAATGGGGAAAGAGCAGAGAGCTAAAGCCAGGGCATGGCACTCAAGGGCTGACAACAGGAAGGGAAGGGCCCAGGGTAAGGATAATGAGATAGGGTCAGGTGATAAGACTTGGGAAGCTAAATCTCTTGGCATGAGGGCAAAAGGTAACATCAGTAGGCCAGGGTCAGGGGGATTGTGCATGGGGCAATAATGACAGGGGTATGGGACCATGAATTAAGGCCAGGGAGATATAGTCAAGGAAAAAGGCAGTGTCATTCAGGGCAAGGGATTCAGGCCAGAACTTAAGGTCTATGGGATATGTCCAGGGGCACAGGGCAATGTAATGTGGCCAGGGGAATACTGCCAATGGGCTTAGGTCAAGGGATCAGGCCATGGGATATTGTCAGGGGTATCACGCCAATGGCATGAAGTCAAGGGATCAGGGCCATGTGGTAAACTCATGGAGATAGGGCCATAAGTTAAGGCAAATGGTATATGTCAGGGGGATGAGGACAGGACGATGAGACTATAAGATAAGGGCAATCAGATCCAGTCAGAGGCTTAAAGCCAATGGGCCACAGTCAGGTCAATAAGGCCAATGCACGTCATGCATAAATATGGTCAGTGGAAGAGAATCATGGGGATTAGGATCAAGGGAAATGTTAAGGGATGTAAGGCCAATGAACTCAACTCAGGAAATTAGGCCAAAGGGATAGGGAAAAAGGGAATGCAGCCAACGGCCTCGCTTCGGTGATAAGGACAATGGGTTATGGTCAAGGGAACGGATCCATGGCATTGGGTCATGGGCCAACGGCCAATGGCCTAAGGGTAGCTGATAAAGCCAATGGGACATGGTAAGGGGGATACGTCTCATGGAATTTGGTCACTGATTAGGCCAATCCAATAGGGATTTCGGCATACACCCGTTGGGATACAGTGAGGTAGAAAAGGCGAATGGCAGGTGGTCAGGAGGATTAGGATGATGGACAAGATCTGGGATTGGCCAGTGTCTTATGGTAACGGGGATAAGACCGATGGAATGAGGTCCTGGAGATAAGGCCCATGGGATTTTGTCAGAGAGAGGGCTAAGGCCAGTGGGCTAAAGGGAGGGGGCAAGGCCAATGGGAGATAGCTGGGCAGGCAGCTAAGGACAGGGCACACCACACAGGAAATAAGGACAGGAAAAGAAGAGCGATAGTTAGGGAGCAACAACATAAGGTCAGGGGATACGGCAAGGAGAACCAAAGATATTGGTGGAAGCCCAAAAGGTAGGGTCAATGGGATAGGGTTGGGGCATTGGGCATCGGCCTATAAGGACAGGGCCAGAGGGCCATAAGTTAAAGCCGGTGGGATCCTATTAAGGAAAAGCCATGGGATTTCAGGCCCAGGGGTTGAGGCAGGAACTTAAGGTCAGTGGAATGTGGCCAAGGGGATAAGGCCGCAATGCTCCTGAAACATGGTCAGGAGCATATGGCAATTGGGATAATGGAAATGGATAAGGCCGTGGGATACGGTAAGGGGGACTAGGCCAATGCCATAAGGTCAGCAATGAGGCCAGAGAGATAAACTGATGTGGGTATGGGTATCAGTTAACGACTGTGGTATAGGTCTGGGATTAGGGACAGGGCCATGAGACTAAAACGTAAGGCCAATCAGATACGATCCAGGACATAAGGCCAATGCATTCCATCCACAAATAAGGCAAAAGGGAAAGAGTCAGAGGGACTAGGGCCCAAGGGAAAGGGAGAGGGAGGTGTGGCCCATTGGCTCAAGTCAGGGGATTCGGCCAGTAGGACAGGGAAAGGGGCAAATGGCACAAGGCCCAAGGTTAGGGGATGATAACAATGGATGGTGGTCAGGGGATGTGGCCAGTGTGGTAGTGTCAGGGGAATCCAGCCAACGGGCTAAGGGTAGGCAGTAAGGCGATTGGGACATGTTTAAGGGGATGAGGCTAATGGGATATGGTCCACGATATGGCGAATCCAAGGCCAATGAGATATGGGCAGGGAGTTGAAGGCGGGCAATTGGACACAATGTGGGGATAAGGCCACGGCGAGTAGTTAGGCTCCCAGGGATCAGAACCCTAGAATTAGGTCACAGTGAGAAGCCCCATAGCATATTGTCCCTAAGGCAGCTAAGGCCCAAATGTGCTAATGGGGGTTGGACAAGGCCAATGGGAGAATGGCATGAAGCTAGGGCCAGGGCATGACACGTGGAGGTTTTTGACAAGAAAGGAAGGGCCAGGGTTAAGGACAATGAGATAGGGTCAGGTGATAAGGCTTGGGGAGCTACATCTCTTGGCATGAGGCCAAAAGGTAAGGTCAGTGGGCCAGGGTCAGGGGATTGGGCATGGGGCAATAAGGACAGCGGTATGAGGCCATGAATTAAGACTAGGGAGATATGGACGATAGAAAAGCCAGGGTCATTCGGGACAAGGGTTTCGGCCAGAACTTCAGGTCCATGGGATTTTACAAGGGGTATAGGGCAGTAAAATGAGGTCAGGGAGTATCGGCAATGGACTTAGGTCAAGGGAAAAGGCCATGGGATATGGTCAGGGGTATCACGCAAATGACATTAAATCAAGGTATCAGGCCCATGTGGTAAACTCAGAAAGGTAGGCCCATAAATTAAGGAAAATGTTGTATGTGAGGGGGATGAGGACAGAATGCTGAGACTAAAACATAAGCGCAATTGGATCTGGTCAGAGGATTAAAGTCAATGGGCCACGGTCAGGGCGATAAGGCCAATGCACGTCATGCATAAATATGGTCAGTGGATTAGGGCCAAAGGAGATGGTAAGGGAGGTATGGCCAATGAGCTCAAGTGAGGAGATTAGGTCAAAAGGACAGGGCACAGGGGCATATGGCCCATGGCCTAATCTTCTTGGATAAGGACAATGAGTTATGGTCAAGGGAATAGGTCAATGGTATTGGGTCAGAGGGCTAAGGCCAACGACCTAAGGGTAGGCATTAAAGCAAATGGGAAGTGAGGGGGAGGATACAGCTAATGGGATATTGTCGGTCATTAGGCCAATCCAATAGGGATGTGGGCATACAGCCATTGGGATATGATGATGTAGAAAAGGCCAATGGTAGGTAGGTGGTCAGGGAGATCAGGATGATCGGACAAGATCTGGGATTGGCCCGTGTCTTATCCTCATGGGGATAAGACCGATGCAATGGGGTCTTGGAGATAAGGCCCATGGCATTATGTCAGAGAGAGGGCTAAAGCCAGTGTGCGAAAGGGAGGGGACAAGGACAATGGGAGGGAGGTGGACAGGCAGCTAAGGACAGTTCACACTACACGGGAGATAAGGACAGGAAAAGAAGAGCGACACTTAAGAGCAACGATAAGGGTCAGGGGATAAGGCATGGGGAGGTAAAGATATTGGGGGAGGCCCAAAAGTTAGGGTAAATGGGATAAGGTCGGTGCATTGGCCCATAAGAACAGGACCATATGGCCACAAGTTAAGGCCGGTGGGATACGGTTAACGGTAAAGCCATGGGATTCCAGACCCCAGGGATGAGGAGAGAACTTAAGGTCAAGGGACTGGGGCCAGGAGGATAAGGACAATGAAACATGGTCAGGAGCATATGGCCAATGGCATAACGGGAAGGGATAAGGCCGTGGGATATGGTAAGGGGGACGGGGCCAATGCCATAAGGTCAGCAATGAGGCCAGAGACATAAACTCATGTAGGTATGGGTATCAGTTAAGGACTGTGGCATAGATCCCCGATATAATGACAGGGCCATGTGACTAAAACATAAGGCCAATTGGATAGGCTCCGGGGCTTAAGGCCAATGCATGCCATCCACAAATAAGGCCAATGGGAAAGAGTCAGGGTGACTAGGGCTCAAAGGAAAGGCACAGGAAGATAAGGCCAATCGGGGATTAGGCCAGTGGACAGGGAAAGGGGTAAATGGCCGATGGCCCCAGGTTAGGGGATAAGGACAATGGGATATGGTCAGGGGATGAGGCCAGTGGGATAGTGTCAGGGGGATTTGGCCAATCAGCTAAGGGTAGGCAGTAAGGCCATAGGGACATGTTTAGGGGAATGCGGTGAATGGGATATGATCCAAGATATTGCGAATCCAACAGGGTCATGGGCACACAGCCATTGGGATACGGTGAGGCAGAAAAGGCCAATGAGGGGATATGGGCAGGGAGATAAGGGCAGGCTATGGGAAATGATGTGGGGATAAGGCCAGAAGGAGTAGGAAGGGTCCTAGGGATCAAACCCCTAGAATGAGGTCCCCGTGAGAAGCCTCATAGCATATCGTCCCTGAAACGGCTAAGGCCCAAATAGGCTAAAAGGGGTTGGACAAGGCCAATGGGGGAAGGGCAGGAAGTCAGGGCCAGGGCATGGCACATGAGGGCTTACGATAGGAAGGGAAGGGCCAGGGATGGGGACAATGAGATAGGGTCAGATGATAAGACTTGGGGAGCCAAAAGGTAAGGCCAGTGGGCCAGGATCAGGGGGATTGGGCATGGGGCATTAAGGACAGGGGCATGAGGCCATGAATTAAGGCCATGGAGATATAGTCAAAGGAAAAGCCAGGATTATTAAGGGCAAGGGTTTCAGGCCAGAACTCAGGGTCCATGGGATATGTCCAGCGGCACAGGGCAATGAAATGCATTAAGGGGATATCATAAGGGAAATGCATAAGGGGGATATCGTCAATGGGCTTACATCGAGGGATAAGGCCATGGGATATGGTCAGGAGTATCACGCCAATGGCATGAAGTCAAGGGTCGGGGCCCATGTGGTAAACTCATACAGGTAGGGCCGTAAGTTAAGGCAAATGGTATGTCATGGGGATGAGTACAGGACGAAGAGACTAAAACATAAGGGCAATCGGGTCTAGTCAGAGGCTTAGGCCAATGGGCCACAATGCACGTCAAGCATAAATATGGCTGGTGGAAAAGAATCATCGGGATTAGGATCAAAGGAAATGTTAAGGGACGTAAGGCCGGTGAGCTAAAGTCAGGAGATTAGGGCAAAGGGGCATGTGGCCAATGGCCTAAGCTTCGGGGATAAGGACAATGGGTTATGGTCAAAGGAAACCGTCAATGGGATCAGGTCACGGGGCTACGGCCAACGGCTTAGGGTGGCGATAAATGGGACATGATGAGAGGCATTCGGGTAATGGAATGCGCTCAGTGATTAGGCCAATCCAATAGGGATGTGGGCATACAGCCGTTGGGATACAGTGAGGTAGAAAAGGCCAATGGCAGGAGGTCAGGGGGATGAGGATGATCAGACAAGATCTGGGATTGGCCAGTGTCTTATGGTAACGGGTATAATACCAATGAAATGAGGTCTTGGAGAGAAGGCTGATGGGATTTTGTCAGAGAGAGGAGTAAGGCCAATGGGCTAACGGGAGGAGGCAAGGCAAATGGGAGGGAGCTGGGTAGGAAGCTAAGGACAGGGCACACCACACAGGCAATAAGGACACGAAAAGAAGAGCGACAGTTAGAAGCAACGACATGCAGTGCGGGGATATGGCATTGGGAACTAAAGATATTGGTGGAAGCCCAAAAGCTAGGGTCAATGGGATAGAGTCAGGGCATTGGGCATCGGTCCATAAGGACAGGGACATAAGGCCAAAAGTTAAGGCCGGTGGGATACAGTTAAGGAAAAGCCATGGGATTCCAGGCCCAGGAGATGAGGCGTGAACTTAAGGTCAGGGGGACGTGGCTAGGAGGATAAGGCCAATAAAACATGGTCAGGAGCATATGGCCAATGGGATAATGGAAAGGGATAAGGCCGTGCAATATGGTATTGGGTACTAGGCCAATGCCATAAGGTCAGCAATGAGGCCTGAGATAAACTCATGTAGGTATGGATATCAGTTAAGAACTGTGGCATAGGTCCAGGAGATAAACACAGGTCCATGTGACTAAAACATAAGGCCAATCGGATAGGCTCCGAGTCATAGGCCAATGCATGCCATCCACAAATGAGGCCAATGGGAAAGAGTCACGGGGACTAGGGCCCAAAGGAAAGGGACAGGGAGGTGAGCCCAATGGGCTCAAGTCAGGGGATTCGACCAATGGGACAGGGAAATGGGCAAACAGCCCATGGCCCAAGGTTAGGAGATGAGGACAATGGGATATGATCAGGTGATGAGGCCAGTTGGATAGGGTCAGGGGGATCCAGCCAACGGGCTAAGGGTAGGCAGTAAGGCCATTGAGACATCTTTAAGGGGATGAGGGTAATGGGTAAGGTCTGGGATTTGGCGAATCCAACAGGGTCATGGGCGCAGAGCCACAGGGATACAGTGAATCAGAAAGGCCAACGTGGGGATATGGGCAGGGAGATAAGGGCGATCCATGGGACACAACATGTGGGGATAAGGCCATGGGGAGTAGGTAGGGTCCTACAGATCAGACCTCTAGCCTGAGGTCAGGTGAGAAGTCTCATAGCATAGTGTCTCTGAGACGTCTATGGCCCAAATGGGCTAATGGGGGTGGGACAAGGCCAATGGGAGAAGGGCAGGGGACTGGGGACGGGGCATGACAAGTGAGGGTGCGAGGGCTTATGACAGGAAGGAAAGGGCCAGGGGTAAGGACAATGAGACAGTGTTAGGTGATAGGGCTTGGTGAGCTAAATATCTTGGCATGAGGACAAAATGTAAGGTCAGTGGTCTAGTATCAGGGGGATTGGGCATGCGGCAATAAGGGCAGGGGCATGAGGCAATGTATTAAGGTCAGGCAGATATGGTCAAGGGAAAATCAGGGTCATTCAGGGCAAGGGTTTGAGGCCTGAACTTAAGGTCCATAGGACATGCCCAGTGGCACAGGGCAATGAAATGTGGCCAGGGGATATCGCCAATGGGCTTAGATTGAGGGTAAAGGCCATGGGATATGATCAGGGGTATCACGTGAAAGGCATGAAGTCAAGGGATCGGGGACATGTAGTAAACTCATAGAGGTAGGTCTGTAAGTTAAGGCAAATGGTATATGTCAGGGGGATAAAGACAGGACAAAGACTTTATAAGATAAGAGCAATCGGATCCGGTGAGGGCTTAAAGCCAATGGGCCACGGTCAGGTAGATAAGGCCAATGCATGACATGCATAAATATGGTCCATGGAAAAGAATGATGGGGATTAGGGTCAAAGGAAATGGTAAGGGAGGTAAGGCCGGTGAGCTCAAGTCAGGAGATTAGGCCAAAGGGACAGGGCAAAGGGGCATGTGGCCAACGGCCTAAGCTTAGGATAAGGACAATCAGTTATGGTCAAGGGAACGGGTCCATGGCATCGAGTCAGGGGGCTACGGCTAACGGCCTAAGGGTAGGCAATAAAGCAAATGGGACAAGGTGCGGGGGATAGGGCTAATGGGATATGGTCTGTGATTAGGCCAATCCAATAGAGACGTGGGCATACTGCGGTTGGGATAAGGCAAGGTAGAAAAGGCCAATGGCAGGTGGTCAGCGGGATGAGGATGATCGGACAAGATCTGGAATTGGCCAGCGTCTTATGGTCACAGGGATAAGACTGATGGAATGGGGTCTTGGATTAAGGCCGATAGGATTTTGTCAGAGAGAAGGCTAAGGCCACTAGGCTAAAGGGAAGGGCAAGGTCAATCGGAGGGAAGACGGCAGGCAGCTAAGGACAAGGAACACCACACGGGGGATGAGGACAGGAAAAGAAGAGCGACAGTTACTAGCAAAAACATAGGGTCAGGGGATACTCCATGGGATTTGAGGCACAGGGGATGAGGTGAGAACTTAAGGTCAGTGGGATACGGCCAGGGGGATGAGGCCAATGAAACATGGTCAGGAGCATATGGCCAATGGGATAACGGAAAGGGATGAGGCAGGGCCATATGGCAATGGGGACTAGGCCAATGCCATAAGGTGAGCAATGAGGCCAGAGACATAAACTCATGTAGTTATGGGTATCAGTTAAGGACTGTGGCATAGGTCCTGGAGATAAGGACAGGGCCATGACACTAAAACATAAGGCCAATCAGATAGGCTCCAGGGCATAAGGCCAATGCACGCCATCCAAAAATAAGGCCAATGAGAAAGACTAACAGGGACTAGGGCTCAAAGGAAAGGGACAGGGCAGTGAGGCCAATGGGCTCAAGTCAGGGGATTAGGCCAATGGGACAGGGAAAGGGGCAACCGGCACATGGCCCAAGGTTAGTGGACGATGGGATATGGTGATGAGGTGAGTCCAGTGGGATAGAGTCAGGGGGATCCTTCCAACGGGCTAAGGGTAGGCAGTAAAGCCATTGGGACATGTTTAAGGGAATGAGGCTAATGTGATATGGTCCTGTATATTGTGAATGTAAGAGGGTCATGGGCACAGAGCCATTGGGATACAATGAGGCAGAAAAGGCCAATGGGATATTGGCAGGGAGATGAGGGCGGGTCATCGGACACGAGGTGGGAATGTGGGGATAAGGCCACGCGGAGTAGGTTGGGTCATACGGATGAGATCCCTAGAATGAGGTCACGGTGAAAAGCCTCATAGCATATTGTCCCTGAGACGGTTAAGGCCCAAATAGGCTAATGGGGGTTGGACAAGGCAAATGGAGGAAGAGCAGGGAGCTAGGCTCAGGGCATGGCATGTGAGGGCTTACCACAGGAAGGGAAGGGCCAGGGGTAAGGACAATGAGATAGCGTCAGGTGATAAGGCTTGGGGAGCTAAATCTCTTGGCATGAGGCCAAAAGGTAAGGTCAGTGGGCCAGGCTCAGGGGGATTGGGCATGGGGAAATAAGGACAGGGGCATGAGGCCATGAATTAAGGCCAGGGAGATATGGTCAAGGGAAATGGCAGACTCATTCAGGGCAAGGGTTTAAGGCCAGAACTTGAAGTCCATGGGGTATGTCCAGGGTCATAGGGCAATTAAATGCGGTCAGGTGGTATCACCCATGGTCTTAGGTCGATGGATAAGGCCATGGGCTATCATCAGGGGTATCAAGCCAATGGCATAAAGTCAAGGGATCGGGCCCATGTGGTAAACTCATCGAGGTAGTGCCACAAGTTAGGGCAAATGATATATGTCAGGGAGATAAGCACAGGAAGATGGGACAAAAACTAAAGGCCAATCAAATCCGTCAGAGGCTTGAAGCCAATGGGCCATGGTCAGGGCGATAAGGATAATGCACGTCGTGCATAAATATGGCCAGCGGAGAAGAAGCACTGGGATTAGGGCGAAAGGAAATGGTAAGGGAGGTAAGGACTAGCTCAAGTCAGGAGGTTAGGCCAAAGGGACAAGCCAAATGGGCATAGGGCAAACGGGCATATGGCCAATGGCCTAAGATTCGGGGATAAGGAAAATGGGGTATAGTCAAGGGAACAGGTGAATGGCATCGGGTCAGGGGGCTTAGCCAATGGCCTAAGGGTAGGCGATAAAGCCAATGGGACATGGTGAGGGGGATACGCCTAATGGAATACTGTCGTTGATTAGGCCAATCCAACAGGGATGTGGGCATACAGCCATTGGGATGAGGCGAGGTAGAAAAGGCCAATGGTAGGTGTTCCGGGGGATGAGGATTTTCGGACAATATCTGGGATTGGCCAGTGTCTTATGGTCACGGGGTAAGACTGATAGAAAGGGTTCTTGGAGATAAGGCCCATGGGATATTTTCAGAGGGAGGGCTAGGGCCAATGGGCTAACGGGAGGGGACAAGGCCAATGAGAGGGAGGTGGGCAGGCAGGAAGGACAGGGCATATCACATGGGGGATAAGCACAGGAAAAGAAGAGCGACAGTTAGGAGCAACAACATAGGTTCAGGGGATAAGATAAGGTAAGATAATTGGAGGAAGACCCAAAGGTAGTGTCAATGGAATAGGGTTGGAGCATCGGGCATCGGCACATATGGACAGGGCCTTAAGGCCATAAGTAAAGGCCAGAGGGATCCCGTTGAGGAAAACCCATGGGATTTTAGTCCCAGGGGATGAGGCGGAAATTTAAGGTCAGTGGGATGCGGCCAGAGGGATAAGGCCAATGAAACATGGTCAGGAGCATAAGGCCAATGGGAAAATGGAAAGGGATAAGGCTCCAGCATACGGTAAGGGGGACTAGGCCAATGCCATAAGGTCAGCAATGAGGCCAGAGAGATAAACTCATGTAGTATGGGTATCAGTTAAGTACTATGGCATAGGTCTGGGAGATAAGAAGAGGGCCATGAGACTAAAATGCAAGGCCAATCGGATATGCTCCAGGCCTTAAGGCCAATACACGCCATCCACAAATAAGGCCAATGGGAAAGAGTCAGGGGATTAGGCAAATGGGACAGGGAAAGGAGTAAACAGCCCATGGCATAAGGTTAGGGGATGAGGACAATGGGATGTGGTCAGGGGATGTGGTAGGGTATCAGGCTAGTGGGGTAGTGTCAGGGGGATCCCACCAATGGGCTAAGGGTAGGCTGTAAGGCCATTGGGATAAGTTTAAGGGAATGAGGCATATGGGAGATGGTCCGGGATATGGCAATTCCAACAGGGTCATGGGCAGAGAGCCATTGGAATATGGTGAGGCAAAAAAGGGCAATTGGATATGGGCATGGAGATGAGGGCGGGCATTCAGACACGATGTGGGGATTAGGCAACTGGGAATAGGTAGGCTCCTAGGGATCAGACCCCTAGAATGAGGTCACAGTGAGAAGCCTCATAGCATATTGACCCTAAGATGGCTAAGGCCTAAATGAGCTAAAGCAGGTTGGACCAGGCCAAAGGGGGAAGGGCAAGGAGCTACGGGCCAGGGCATGGAACACGAGGGCTTAGTACAGGAAGGGAAGGGCCAGGGGTAAGGACAATGAGATATGGTGAGGTGATAAGGCTTGGGGAGCTAACTCTCTTGGCATGAGGCCAAAGGGTAACGTCAGGGGGCCAGGGTCAGGGGGATTGGGCATGGGGCAATAAGAACAGGGGCATTAGGCCATGAATTAACACCATGGAGATATGGTCAAAGGAAAACCAGGGACATTCAGCGAAAGGGTTTGAGCCCAGAACTTAAGGGCCATGAGTTATGTCCAGGGGCACAGGGCAAAGAAATGCAGTCAGGAGGTATCGGCAATGGGCTTAGGTCAAGGGATAAGGCCATGGAATATGATTAGGGGCTCATGCCAATAGCATGAACTCATTGGATTAGGGGTATCATGCCAATGGCATGAACTCAAACTCATGGAGGTAGGGCCATAAGTTAAGGGAAATGGTATATGTCAGGGGGATAAGGATATGACAATGAGACTAAAACATAAGGGCAATCGGGTCCGGTCAGAGGCTCACAGCCAATGGGCCACAGTATGGGTGATAAGGCCAATGCACGTCATGGATAAGTAAGGTCAGTGGATTAGGGCCAAAGGAGATGGTAAGAAAGGTAAGACCGATGAGCTCAAGTCAGGGGATTAGGACAATAGGACAGGGAAAGGGGCAAATGGCCCTCGGCCCAAGGTTAGGCGATAAGGACAATGGGATATGGTGAGGGGATGAGGCCAGTAGGATAGGGTCAGGAGGTCCAGCCAATGAGCTAAGGATAGGCAGTAAGGCCATTGGGACATGTTTAAGGGGATGGGGCTAATAGGATATTGTCCGGGATATGGTGAATCTATCAGGGTCATAGACACAGAGCCACTGGGATATGGTGAAGCAGAAAAGGCCAATTGGATATCGGCAAGGAGATGAGGGCAGGACATAGCACATGATGTGGGGCAAAGGGGGGATAAGGCCACTGGGAGTAGGTAGGCTCCTAGGGATCAGACTGCTAGAATGAGGTTAGGGTAAGAAGCCTCATAGCATATTGTCCCTGAGGCGGCTAAGGCCCAAATGGGCTACTGGGGGTTGGGCAGGGCCAATGGTGGAAGAGCAGGGCACTAGTAGGGCCAGGGCATAGCACGGGAGGGTTTACGACAAGAAGGAAAGGGCCAGGGGTAAGGACAATGTGATAGGGTCAGGTGATAAGGCTTGGAGAGCTAAATGTCTTGGCATGAGGCCAAAAGGTAAGGTCAGTGGGCGAGGGTCAGAGAGAATGTACATGGGGCAATAAGGATAGGGGCATGAGGCCATGAATTAAGGCCAGGGAGATATGGTCAAGAAAAAAAGCCAGGGTCATTCAGGGCAATGGTTTGAGGCCAGAACTTAAGGTCCATGGGATATGTCCAGGGGCATAGGGCAATGAAATGTGGTCAGGGGGTATCACCAATTAGCTTAGGTCGAGGGATAAGGCCATAGGATATGGTCAGGGGTATCATGACAATTGCATGAAGTCAAGGCAATGGGCCCATGTGGTAAACTCAGAGAGGTAGGGCCATAAATTAAGGCAAATGGTATATGTCAGGGGGATAAGGACAGGATGATGAGACTAAAACATAAGGGCATTCTGACCGGGTCAGAGGCTTAAAGCCAATGGGTCAAGGTCAGGGCAATAAGGCCAATGCCTGTCATGTGTAAATATGGCCGGTGGAAAAGACTCGTGGGGATTAGGGCCAAAGGAAATGGTAAGGGAGGTAACGCCGATGTGTTCAAGTGAGGAGATTAGGCCAAAGGGACAGGGCAAAGGTGCATATGGACAACGGCCTAAGCTTCCAACATAAGGACAATGGGTTATGGTCAAAGGAACAGGTCAATGGCATCGTGTCAGGGGTCTATGCACAACGTCCTAAGGGTCGACAAAAAAGCCAATGGGACGTGGTGAGAGGGATACGGCTAATGAGATATGGTTAGTGATTAGGCCAATCCAATAGGGACATGGGCATACAGCCATTGGGAAACAGTGTGGCAGAAATGGCCAATGGTAGGTGGTCAGGAGGATGAGGACGATCGGACAAGATCTGGGATTGGCCAGTGTCTTATGGTCACAGTGATAAGACCGAAGGAAAGGGGTCTTGCAGATAAGGCCCATGGGATTATGACAGAGAGAGGTCTAAGACCAATGGGCTAATGGAGGGGGCAAGGCCAATAGAAGGGAGGTGGCCAAGCATCTAAGGACAGGGCACATCACATAGCAGATAAAAACATGAAAAGAAGAGTGATAATTAGGCGCAATGACATAAGGTTAGGGGATAAGGCATTGGGAACTAAAAATATTTGGGGAAGCCCAAAAGGATGGATCAATGGAATAGGGTGGGGCATCTGGCAGCGGCCCATATGGACAGGGCAATAAGGTCATAAGTTAAGGCCGGTGGGATATGGTAAAGGAAAAGCCATGGGATTCCCGGCCCAGGGATGAGGCGAGAACTTAAGGTCAGTGGAATGCGGCATGGGGGATGAGGCCAATGAATCATGGTCAGGAGAATATGACCAATGGGATAACGGAAAGGGATAAGGCTGTGGGATATGGTAAGGTGGATTAGGCCAATGCCATAAGGTCAACACTGAGGCCAGAGAGATAAACTCATGTAGGTATGGGTATCAGTTAAGGACTGTGGAATAGGTCGGGGCAATAAGGACAGGGCCATGAGACTAAAACGAAAGGTCAATCGGATAGGCTCCGGGGCATAAGGCCAGCGCATGCCATCCACAAATAATGCCAATGGGAAAGAGTCATGGGGACTAGGGCCCAAGGGTACCGGACAGGGAAGTGAGGCCAATGGGATCAAGTCAGGGGATTAGGCCAATGGGAGAGGGAAAGGGGCATATGGCCTATTGCCCAAGGTTAGGGGATGAAGACAAATGGATGTGGTAAGGGGAGGAGGCCAGTTGGATAGGGTCTGGGGGATACGGGCAACTGGCTAAAGGTAGGCATTAAGGTCATTGGGACATGTTTAAGGGCATGAGGCTAATGGGATATGGTCCAGGATATGGAGAATCCAACAGGGTCATGGGCACAGAGCCAGCCTTGGTATACAGTGAGGCAGAAAAAGGCCAATGGGATATGGGCAGAGAGATGAGGGCGGGCCATCAAACACGATGTGGGGATAAGGCCACAGGGAGTAGATAAGCTCCTGGACATCAGACCCTTAGAATGAGGTCACAGTGAGAAGCCTCATAGCATATTGTCCCTGAGACAGTTAAGGCCCAAATGCGGTTTTGGAAGTTGAACAAGGCCAACGGGGACAGGGCAGGGAGCTGGGGCCAGGGCATGACGGGCTTACGACAGGAAGGAAAGGGCCAGGGGTAAGGACAATGAGATAGGGTCAGGTGATAAGGCTTGGGGAGTTAATCTCTTGGCATGAGGAAAAAAGGTAAGGTCAGTGGGCCAGGGGGCATGGGGACTAAGGACAGGGGCATGAGGCCATGAATTAACACCAAGCAGATATGGTGAAGGGAAAAGCCATGGTCATTCAGGGCAAGGGTTTGAGTCCAGAAGTTAAGATCGATGGCATAAGACCAGGGGCATAGGGCAATGAAATGTGATCAGGGAGGATTGCCAATGGGCTTAGATCGAGGGATAAGGCCATGGGCTATGGTCAGGGATATCACAACAATGGAATGAAGTCAAAGGATCGGGCCCATGTGGTAAACTCATGGAGGTAGGGCCATAAGTTAAGGCAAATGGTATAGGTCAGGGGGGTAAGGACAGGACGATGAGACGAAAACATACGACCAATCGGATCTGGTCTGAGACTTTATTAAAGCCAATGGCCCATGGTCAGGGCGATAAGGCCAATGCACGTCATGCATAAATATGACCGGTGGAAAAGAATCATGGTGATTAGGGTCAAAGGAAATGGTAAGGCAGGTAAGGCCGATGAGCTCAAGTCAGGAGATTAGGCCAAAGGGACAGGGCAAAGGGGCTAATGGCCAAGGGCCTAAGCTGTGGGGATAAGGACAATGGGTTATGGACAAGGGAACAGGTCAATGGGAACGGGTCAGGGGGCTACGGCCAACAGCCTAAGGGTAGGCGATAAAGCCAATGGGACATTGTGAGTTGGATATGGCTAATTTGATACTGTCGGTGATTAGGCCAATACAACAGGGACGTGGACATAGCCGTTGAGATACGGTGAGGTAGAAAAGGCCATTGGGAGGTGGTCAGGGGGATGAGGATGATAGCACAAGATCTGGGATTGGCCTGTGTCATATAGTCACGGGGATAAGACGGATGGAATGGGGTCTTGGAGATAAGGCCCATGGGATTTTGTTAGAGAGAGGGCTAAGGCCAGTGGGATAAAGGGAGGGGACACGGCCAATGGGAGAGAAGTGGGATGGCAGCTAAAGACAGGGGACACCACACGGGGGTTAAGGACAGGAAAAGAAGAGTGACAGTTAGGGGCAACGACATAGGGTGAGGGGATAAGGCATGGGGAGCTAAAGATTGGGGGAAGGCCAAAAGGTAGGGTCAATGGGATAGGGTCGGGACTTCAGGCATTGGCCCATAAGGACAGGGCCATAAGGCCATAACTTAAGGCTGATGGGATACGGTTAATGGAAAAGCCATGGGATTCCAGGCCCAGAGGATGAGGTGAGAACTTAAGGTCAGTGGGATGCGGCCAAGACGATAAGGCCAATGAAACATGGTCATGAGTGTATGGCCAATCGGACAATGGGAAGGGATAAAGACGTGAGATATGCTAAGGGGGACTAGGCCAATGCCATAAGGTCAGCAATGAGGCCAGAGAGATAAACTCATGTAGGTACGGGCATCACTAAGGACTGTGGCATAGGTCCGGGAGATAAGGTCAGGGCCATGAGACTAAAAAGGAGGGCCAATCGGATATGCTCTGAGGCATAAGGCCAATGGATGCCATCCACAAACAAGGCCAATGGGAAAGAGTCACGAGGACTAAGGCCCAAAAGAAAGGAACAGGTAGGTCAGGACAGTGGGCTCGAGTCAGGGGATTAGCCAAATGGGACAGGGAAAGGGGCAAATGGCCATGGCCCAATGTTAGGGGATGAGGACAATGGGATATAGTGAGGGAATGAGGACAGTGGGATAGGGTTAGGGGGATCCGGCCAACGGGCCAAGGGTAGGCAGTAAGGCCATTGGGACATGTTTGAGGGGATGAAGTTAATGGGATATGGGGAATCCAACAGGATCATGGGCACAGAGCCACTGGGATACGGTGAGGCAGAAAAGGCCCTGGGATATGGGCAGGGAGATAAGGGCGGGCGATCGGACACCATGTGCACAGGGAGCAGGTAGGGTCTGGACCCCTAGCATGAGGACATGGTGAGAAGCCTCATAGCCTATTGTCCCTGAGACGGCTAAGGCCCAATTGGGCTAATGGACGTTGTACAAGGCCAATGGGGAAGGGCAGGGAGCTAGGGGCAGGACATTACACGTGAGGGCTTATGACAGGAAGGGAAGGGACAAGGGTAAGGATGGTGAATTAGAGTCAGCTGATAAGGCATGGGGAGCTAAGTCTCTTGGCATGAGTCCAAAAGGTAAGGTCAGTGGCCACAGTTAAGGGGGATTGGGAATGGGGCAATAAGGACAGGGGCAATAAGGACAGGGACATGGGGCCATCAAATCAGGCCAGGAAGATATGGTCAAGGGAAAAGCCAGGGTCATTACGGGTTAGGATTTGAGGCTACAACTAAGGTCCAGGGGACATGTCCAGGGGCATAGGGCAATGAAATGCGGTCAGGGGGTATCGCCAATGGGCTTAGGTCAAGGGATAAGGCCATGGGATATGGTCAGGGATATCACAACAATGGAATGAAGTCAAGGGATTGGGCCCATGTAGTAAACTCATGGAGGAAGGGCCACAAGTTAAGGCAAATGGTATAGGTCAGGGGGGTAAGGACAGAACGATGAGACGAAAACATACGACCAATCGGATCTGGTCTGAGACTTTATTAAAGCCAATGGCCCACGGTCAGGGCGATAAGGCCAATGCACGTCATGCATAAATATGACCGGTGGCAAAGAATCATGGGGATTAGGGCTGAAAGAAATGGTAAGGGAGGTAAGGCCGATGAGCTCAAGTCAGGAGATTAGGCCAAAGAGACAGGGCAAAAGGGCATATGACCAACAGCCTAAGCTGTGGGGATAAGGACAATGGGTTATGGACAAGGGAACGGGTCAATGGGAACGGGTCAGGGGGCTACGGCCAACTGCCTAAGGGTAGGTGATAAAGTCAATGGGACATGGTGAGGGGGATATGGCTAATTTGATACTGTCGGTGATTAGGCCAATCCAATAGGGACGGGGGCATACAGCTTTTGGGATATGGTGAGGTAGAAAAGGCCAATGGTAGGTGGTCAGGGGGATGAGGATGATCAGACAAGATCTGGGATTGGCCAGTGTCTTATGGTCACAGGGATAAGACTGATGGAATGGGGTCTTGGAGATAAGGCCCGTAGGATTTTGTCAGAGAGAGGGCTAAGGCCAGTGGGCTAAAGGGAGGGGACAGGCCAATAGGAGGGAGGTGGGCAAGCAACCAAGAACACGGGACACCACATGGGGGATAAGGACAGGAAAAGAAGAGTGACAGGTAAGAGCAATGACATGTGTCGGGGGATAAGGCATGGGGAATTCAAGTTATTGGGGGAAGCACAAAAGGTAGGGTAAGTGGGATAGGATCGGGGCATCGGGCAACAGCCCATAAGGACAGGGCCATAAGGCCATAAGTTAAGGCAGGGTGGATACGGTTAACGGAAATGCCATAGGATTCCAGGCCTAGGGGAAGAGGAGAGAACTTAAGGTCAGTGGGGTACTGCCAGGAGGATAAGGCCAATGAAACATGGTCAGGTGCATAAGGCCAATGGCATAAAAAGATAAAGCCGTGGGATATGGTAAGGGGGACTAGGCCAATGCCATAAGGTCAGCAATAAGGCAAAGGGATAAACTCATGTAGGTACAGGTATCACTTAAGGACTTTGGCATAAGTTCGGGAGATAAGCACAGGGCCATGAGACTAAAAAAAAAACAAGGCCAATCGGATAGCCTCTGGGGTATAAGGCCAACGGATGCCATCCACAAACAAGGCCAATGGGAAAGAGTCACGTGGACTAACGCCCAAAGAAAAGGGACAGGCCAATGTGGCCAGTGGGCTCAAGTCAGAAGATTAGGCCACTTGGACCGGGAAAGGGACAAACGGCCAATGGTCCAAGGTTAGGGGATGAGGACAATGAGATATGATCGAGGGATGAGGCCAGTGGGATGGGGTCAGAGGTATCCGGCCAACAGGCTAAGGGTAGGCAGTAAAGCCACTGGGACATGTTTGAGGGGATGAGGCTAATGGGAAATGGTCCGGGATATGGAGAATCCAACAGGGTCATGGGCACAGAGCCACTGGCATACAGTGAGGCAGAAAAGGCCTATGGGATATGGGTACAGAGCTGAGGGTGGGCCATCGGACAATGTATCCTTATCCTCACATCCCCACATTGTGTCAAGTTATTGGGGAAAGAACAGAATGTGGGGATGTGAGGATAAGGTCATGGGGAGCAGGTAGGGTCCTAGAGATCAGACCCTTAGAATGAGGTCACGGTATGAAGCCTCATAGCATATAGTCCCTGAGATGGCTAAGGCCCAAATGGGCTAATGGGGGTTTGACAAGAAAAATGTGGGAAGGACAGGGAGCTAGGGCCAGTTCATGCCACACGAGGGCATTTGACAGGAGAGAAGGACCGGGGATAAGGACAATCAGATAGGGTCAGGTAATAAGGCTTGGGGAGCTAAATCTCTTGCCATGAGGCCAAAAAAATAAGGTCAGTGGGTCAGGGTCAGGGGGATTGGGCATGGGACAATAAGGACAGGGGCATGAGGTCATGAATTAAGGCCAGGCAGATATGGTCAAGGGAAAAGCCAGGGTCATTCAGGGCAAGGGTTTTAGGCCAGAATTTAAGGTCCATGGGATATATCCAGGGGCACAGGGCAATGAAATGCAGTCGGGAGATATTGCCAATGGTCTTAAGTCGAGTTATCAGGCCATAGGATATGGTTAGGAACATCACACCAACGGCATGAAGTCAAGGGATCAGGCCCATGTGATAAACTCACAGAGGTAGGGCCATAACTTAAGACAAATGGTATATGTCAGGGGAAAGAGTATAGGACAATGAGACAAAAACATAAGGGCAATCGGCTCCGGTTAGAGGATGAAAGTCAATGGGCCAGGGTCTGGGCGATTTGGCCAATTGCATTTGGCCAATTGTAGGGCGATTTGATCATGCTTACGTATGGAGGGTGGAAAAGAATTAAGGGGATTAGGGCCAAAGGAAATGGTAACGGAGGGAAGGCCGGTGACCTCAACTCAGGAGATAAGGCCAAGGAGACAGGGCAAAGGGGCATGTGGCCAATGGCATACGTTTCGGGGATAAGGACAATGGGTTACAGTCAAGGGAACGGGTCCATGGGATCAGGTCAGGGGACTACGGCCAATGGCCTAATGGTAGGCGATAAAGCCAATGGGACATGGTGAGGGGGATATGGCTCATGGGATATGGTCAGTGATGAGGCCAATGTAAGGGGATGTGGGCATACAGCCATTGGGATACAGTGAGGTAGAAACAGCCAATGGTAGGTGGTCAGGGGGATTAGGATCATCGGACAATATCTGGGATTGGCCAGTGTCTTATGGTCACGGGGATAAGACTGATGCAATGGGGTCTTGGAGATAAGGCCCATGGGATTTTGTCAGAGAGAGGGCTAAGGCCACTGTGCTAAAGGGAGGGGACAAAGCCAATCCGAGGGAGGTGGGCAGGCAGCTAAGGATGAGGCACACCACACGGGGGATAAGGACAGGAAAAGAAGATCGACACTTAAGAGCAATCACATAAGGTTCGGGGATAAAGCATGGGGAGCTAAAGATAATTGGGGGAAGGCCAAAAGATGGGGTCAATGGGTTAGGGTCGTGGCATCGGGCAGCGGCCCATAAGGACAGGGCCATAAGGCCAAAAATTAAGGCAGGTGGGATCTGGTTAAGGAAAAGCCAGGGGATTCCTGGCCCAGGGCATGAGGACAGAACTTAAAGTCAGTGGGGTACGCAGCCAGGAGGATAAGGCCAATGAAACACAGTCAGGAGCTTATGGCGAATGGGATAACAGAAAGAGATAAGGCCGTGGAATATGGTAAGAGGGACTGGGCCAATGCCATAAGGTCAGGAATGAGGCCAGAGAGATAAAGTCATGTAGGTATGGGTATCAGTTAAGAACTTTGGCCTAGGTCCGGGAGATAAGGACAGGACCATGTGACTAAAACGTAAGGCCAATCGGATAGGCTCTGGGGTATAAGGCCGATGCACCCCATCCACAAATATGGCCAATAAGAAAGAGTCATGGGGACTAAGGCCCAAAGTAAAGGGACAGGCAGGTGAGGCCAATGGGCTGAAGTCAGGGGATTAGGCTAATGGAACAGAGAGAGGGGAAAACGGCCCATGGCCCAAGGTTAGGGGATGAGGCCGTGGGAATAGGGTCAGGGGTATATGGCCAATGGGATAAGGGTAAGCAGTAAGGCCTTTGAGACATGTTTAAGGTGATGAGTCTAATGGGATATGGTCTGGGATATGGTGAATCCAACAGGGTCATGGGCACAGAGCCATTGTGATACAGTGAGGCAGAAAAGCCCAATGGGATATGGGCAGAGAACTGAGGGCGGGCCATGGGACACGATGTGGGGATAAGGCCACAAGGAGTAGCTAGGGTCCTAGGGATCAGACCCCTAGAATGTGGTCACGGTGAGAAGCCTCATAGCATATTGTCCCTGAGATGGCTAAGGCCCAAATGGGCTAATGGAGGTTGGACAAGGCCAGTTGGGTAGGGGCAGGGATCTAGGGGCCAGGGCATGGCACGGGAGGGCTTAGAACAGAAAGGCAAAGGCCAGGAGTAAGGACAATAAGATAGGGTCATGTGATAAGGCTTGGGGAGATAAATCTCTTGGCACGAGGCCAAAAGGTCAGGTCAGTGGGCCAAGGTTAGGGCGATTGGGCATGGGGAAATAAGGACAGGGGCAGAAGGTCATGAATTAAGGCCAGGAAAATATGCTAAAGGGAAGCCATGGTTATTTAGGGCAAGGATTTTAGGACAGAACTTAAGGTCCATGGGATAAGTCCAGGGGCATAGGGCAATAAAATGCAGTCAGGAGATATTGCCAATTATCTTAGCTCTAGAGATCAGGCCATGGTATATGGTCAGGAGTATCACACCAATGGCATGAAGTCAAGGGATCGTGCCCATGTGGTAAAGTCATGGAGGTAGGGCCGTAAGTTAAGGCAAATGTTGTATGTCAGGGGGATGAGGACAGGAAGATAAGACGAAAACATAAGGGCAATTGGATCCAGTCAGAGACTTAAAGCCAATGGGCCAAAGTCAGGGCGAAAGGCCCATGCACGTGATGCATAAATATGGCCGGTGGAAAAGAATCATGGGGATTAGGGCCAAAGGAAATGGTAAGGGAGACAAAGCCGGTAAGCTCAAGTCTGGAGATTAGGATAAGGGGACAGTGCAAAGGGGCATGTGGCTAATGGCCTAAGCTTCGGGGATAAGGACAATGGGTTATGGTCAAGGGAACAGGTGAATGGGATTGGGTCAGGGGGCTACGGCCAATGGCCTAAGGGTAGGCAATAAAGCCAATGGGACATGGTTAGGGGGATATGGCTCATGGGATATGGTTAGGGATTAGGCCAATCCGATAGGGACATGGGCATACTGCGGTTGGGAAACGGCGAGGTAGAAAAGGCCAATGGTAGGTGGTCAGGAGGATGAGGATGATCGCACAAGATCTGGGATTGGCCAGTGTCTTAGAGTCACGGGGATAAGACCAATTCAATGGGGTCTTGGAGATAAGGCCCATGGGATTTTGTCAGAGAGAGGGCTAAGGCCTATGGGGGCTAACAAGATGGGACAGGGACAATGGGAGGGATGTGGGCAGGCAGCTAATGACAGGGCACACCAACCGTGGGTAAGGAGAGGAAAAGAAGAGCGACGATTAGGAGCAATGACACAGGATTCAGGGATAAGGCATGGGGAGCTAAAGGTAATTGGGGGAAGGCCAAAACGTAGGGGCAATTGGATAGGGTCGAGGCATCAGGCAGTGGCCCATAAGGACAGGGCCATAAGGCTATATGTTAAGGCCGGTAGGATCTCGTTAAGGAAAAGCCATGGGATTCCTGGACCAGGGGATGAGGAGGAAACTTAAGGTCAATGGGATGCGGCCAGGGCAATAAGGCCAATGAAACATGGTCAGGAGCATATGGCCGATGAGATGACGGGAAGGGATAAGGCCGTGGGATACGGTAATGGGGACTAGGCAAATGCCATGAGGTCAGCAATGAGGCCAGAGAGATAAACTCATGTAGGTATGGGTATCAGTTAAACACTGTGGCATAGTTCTGGGAGATGAGGACAGGGCCATGAGACTAAAATATAAGGCCAATCAGACAGGCTCTGGAGCATAAGGCCAACCCATGCTATCCACAAATAAGGCCAATGTGAAGACTTATGGGGACTAGGGCCGCCCTAGGGAAAGGCACAGGCAGGTGAGGCCAATGGCCTCAACTCAGTGGATTAGGCCAATGGACAGGGAAATAGGCAAATGACCAATGGCCCAAGGTTAGGGGATAAGGACAATGGGATATGGTCAGGGGATGAGGCCAGTGGGATAGGGTAGAGGAATCTGACCTACGTGCTAAGGGTAGGCAGTAATGCCATTGGGACATGTTTCAGGGGATGAGGCTAAAGGGATATGGTCTGAGATAGGCACAGAGCCATTGTGATACAGTGAGGCAGAAAAGGCCAATGGGATATGGGCAAGGAGATAAGGGTGGGCGATAGGACACCATGTGCATGGGAAACGATGTGAGGATAAGGCCAGAAGGAGCAGGTAGGGTACTAGGGATCAGACTCCTAGAATGAGGTCACAGAGAGCAGCCTCATAGCATATTGTCCCTGAGGCAGTGAAGGCCCCAATGGGCTAATGCGGGTTGGATTAGGCCAATGGGGCAAGGGCAGGGAGCTAGGGCCAGGGCATGACACGAGAGGGCTTAAGATAGAAAGGGAAGGGCCAGGGGTAAGGACAATGAGATGAGGTGAGGTGATGAGGCTTGGGGAGCTAAATCTCTTGGCATGAGACAAAAAGATAAGGTCAGTGGGCTGGGATCAGGGGCATTGGTCATGGGGCAATAAGGACAGGAGCATGAGGCAATGAATTAAGGCCAGGGAAATATGGTCAAGGGAAGCCAGGGTTATTCAGGGCAAGGGTTTGAGGCCAGAACTTAAGGTCCATGGGATAAGGCCAGGGGCATAGGGCAATGAAATGTGGCCAGGGGGATATCACCAATGGGCTTAGGTCGAGGGATAAGGCCATGGGATATGGTCAGGGGTCTCACGCAAATGGCATGAAGTTAAGGTATCAGGGCCATGTGGTAAACTCATGAGGGTAGGACCCTAAGTTAAGGCAAATGGTATATGTCAGGGGGATGAGGACAGGACGATGAAACTATAAGATAAGGGCAATCGGATCCGGTCAGAGGCTTAAAGCCAATGGGCCACGGTCAGGGTAATAAGGCCTATGCACGTCATGCATAGATATGGTTGGTGAAAAAGAATCATGGGGATTAGGGTCATAGGAAATGGTAAGGGACGTAAGGTCGGCAAACTCAAGTCAAGAGTTTAGGCCAAAGGGACAGGGCAAAAGGGCATGTGGCTAATAGACTAAGCTTTGGGGATAAGGACAATGGGTTATGGTCAAGGGAACGGGTCCATGGCATCGGGTCAGGGGGCTATGGCCAACAGGCTAAAGGTAGGCGATAAAGCCAATGGGACATGGTGAAGGGGATACGTCTCATAGGATATGGTCAGTGATTAAGCCAATTCATAGGAACGTGGGTATATAGCTGTTGGGATACTGTGAGGTTGAAAAGGCCAATGGTAGGTGGTCAGGGGGATGAGGATGATCAGACAAAATGTAGGATTGGGCAGTGTCTTATGGTCACAGGGTTAAGACAGATGGAATGACGTCTTCCAGATAAGGCCCATGGCATTATGTCAGAGAGGGGGCTAAGGCCAGTGGGCTAAAGGAGGGGGCAAGGCCAATGGGATATAGCTGGGCAGGCAGCTAAGGACAGGGCACACCACACAGGAAATAAGGACAGGAAAAGAAGAGCGATAGTTAGGAGCAACAGCATAGGGTCAGGGGATAGAGCATAGAGAGCCAAAGATATTGGGGTAAGCCCAAAAGATAGGGTCAATGGGATAGGGTCGAGGAATCGGGCATCGGCTCGTAAGGACATAGCCTTAGGGCCATAAGTTAAAGCCGGAGGAATCCGGTTAAGGAAAAGCCATGGGATTGTAGGCCCAGAGGATGAGGTGGGAACTTAAGGTCAGTGGGATGTGGCCAAGGGGATGAGGCCAATGAAACATGGTCAGGAGCATATGGCCAATGGGATAACGGAAAGGGATAAGGCCGTGGGATATGGTAAGGGAGACAAGGCCAATGCCATAAAGTCAGCAATGAGGCCAGAGAGATAAACTCATGTAGGTACGGGTATCAGTTAAGGACTTGGTATAGGTCCAGGAGATAAGGACAGGGCCATGAGGCTAAAATGTAAGGCCAATCGGACAGGCTCCGGGTCATAAGGCCAATGCACGCCATCCACAAATAAGGCCAAAGGGAAAGAGTCACGCGAATAGTGCCCACGGGAAAGGGAGAGGGAGGTGAGGCCCATTGGCTCAAGTCAGGGATTAGGCCAATGGGACAGGGAAAGGGGCAAAGGACACGTGGCTCAGGGTTAGGGGATGAGGACGATGGAAGGTGGTCAGGGGATTAGACCAGTGGGAGAGGGTCAGGGGGAACCTGCCAACGGGCTAAGGGGAAGGCAGTATAGCCATTGGCACATGTTTAAGGGGATGAGGCTAATGGGATATGGTCCGGGATATGGTGAATCAAACAGAGTCATGGGCACAGAGCCATTGGGATATTGTGAGGTAAAAAAGGCTGATGGGATATAGTCAGGGAGTTGAGGGCGGGCCATCGGACACGATGTGGGGATAAGGCCACAGCGAGGAGGTACGTTCCCAGGGATCAGAACCCTAGGATGAGGTCAAGGTGAGAAGCCCCATAGCATACTGTCCCTAAGGTGGCTACACCAGAATGGGCTAATGGGGATTAGACAAGGCAAATTGGGGAAGGGCAGGGAGCTAGGGCCAGGGCATAGCACATGAGGGCTTAGGACAGGAAAGTAAGGGCCAAGGGTAAGGACATTCAGGTAGGGTCAGGTGATAAGGCTTGAGGAGCAAAATCTCTTGGCATGAGGCCAAAAGGTAAGGTCAGTGGGCCAGGGTCAGGGGGATTCGGCATGGGGCATTAAGGACAGGGGCATGAGGCCCTGAGTTAAGGCCAGGCAGATATGGCCAAGGGAAAAGCCAGGGTCATTCAGGGGAAGGGTTTCAGGCCTAACTTAAGGTCCATGAGATATGTCCAGGGCATAGGGCAATGAAATGTGGTCAGGGGATATCACCAATGGGCTTAGGTCTAGGGACCAGGCCATGGGATATGGTAGGGGTATCACTCCAATGGCATTAAGTCAAGGGATTGGGGGTAAATTCATGGAGATAGGGCCATAAGTAAAGGCACATGGTATATGTCAGGAGGATGAGGACAGGACAGTGAGGCTAAAGCATAAGGGCAATTGGATCCGGTCAGAGGCTTAAAGCCAATGGGCTTGGGTCAGAGCGATAAGGCCAATGCACGTCAAGCATAAATATGGCCGGTGGAAAAGAATCATGGGGTATAGGGCCAAAGGAAATGGAAAAGAAAGGTAAGGCCGATGGGCTCCAGTCAGCTGATTAGGCCAAAGGGACAGGGCAAAGGGGCATATGGAAAACGGCCTAAGCTGCAGGCATAAGGACAATGTGGTATGGTCAAGGAAAAAGATCAATGGCATCGCGTCAGTGGGCTACAGCCAATGTCCTAAGGGGTAGGCAATAAAGCCAATGGGACATGGTGAGGGGGATATGGGGCTAAGGGGATATGGTCGGTGAATAGGCCAATACAATAGGGACGAGGGCATAGCTGTTGAGATACGGTGAGGTAGAAACAGCCAATGGCAGGTGATCAGGGGGATGAGGATGATCACACAAGATCTGGGATTGGCCTGTGTCATATGGTCACGGGGATAAGAGCGATGGAATGGGGTCTTGGAGATAAGTCCCATGGGATTTTGTTAGAAAGAGGGCTAAGGCCAGTGGGATAAAGGGAGGGGACAAGGCCAATCGAAGGGAGCTGGGTAGGCAGGTAAGGACAGGGGACATCACACGGGGGTTAAGGACAGGAAAACAAGAGCAACAGTTAGGAGCAATGACATAGAGTCAGAGGATAAGGCATGGGGAGCTAAAGATATTGGGGGAAGGCCAAAAGGTAGGGTGAATGGGATAGGGTCGGGACTTCGGGCATCAGATCATAAGGACAAGGCCATAAGGCCATAACTTAAGGCGGGTGGGAAACAGTTAACGGAAAAGCCATGGGATTCCAGGCCCAGGGGATGTGGTGAGAACTTAAGGTCAGTGGGATGCGGCCAGGACGATAAGGCCAATGAAACATGGTCATGAGCATATGGCCAATCAGATAACAGGAAGGGATAAGGACGTGGGCTACGGTAAGGGGGACTAGGCCAATGCCATAAGGTCAGCAATGAGGCCATAGAGATAAACTCATGTAGGTACGGGTATCACTTAAGGACTGTGGCATAGGTCCGGGAGATAAGGACAGGGCCATGAGACTAAAAAGGAGGGCCAATTGGATACATTCTGGGGCATAAGGCCAACGGATGCCATCCACAAACAAGGCGAATGGGAAAGAATCACGAGGACTAAGGCCCAAAAGAAGGGGAAAGGTAGGTGAGGACAGTGGGCACAAGTCAGGGAATAAGTCAAATGGGACAGGGAAAGGGACAAATGGCCATGCCCCTAGGTAAGGGGATGAGGACAATGGGATATAGTGAGGGAATGAGGCCAGTGGGATAGGGTTAGGGGGATCCGGCCACCGGGCCAAGGGTAGGCAGTAAGGCCACTGGGACATGTTTGAGGGGATGAAGCTAATGGGATATGGTCTGGGATATGGGGAATCCAACAGGGTTGTGGGCACAGAGCCACTGGGATACGGTGAGGCAGAAAAGGCCCTGGGATATGGGCAGGGAGATAAGGGCGGGCGATTGGACACCATGTGCACAGGGACCAGGTAGGGTCCTAGGGATCGGACCTCTATCATCAGGTCATGATGAGAAGCCTCATAGCATATTGTCCCTGAGACAGCTAAGGCAGAATTTGGCTAATGGGGGTTGGACAAGGCCAATGGGAGAAGGGCAGGGAGCTAGAGCCAGGACATGACATGTGAGGGCTTACGACAAGAAGGGAAGGTCCAGGGGTAAGGACGATGAGATAGAGTCAGCTGATAACGCATGAGGAGCTAAATCTCTTGGCAAGAGGCCAAAATGTAAGGTCAGTGGCCACAGTCAGGGGGATGGGGAATGGGGCAATAAGGACAGGGACATGGGGCCATCCATTCAGGCCGGGGAGATATGGTCAAGCGAAAAGCCAGGGTCATTATGGGCAAGGATTTAAGGCTAGAACTTAAAGTCCAGGAGATATGTCCAGGGGCATAGGGCAATGAAATGGGGTCAGGGTTATCATCAATGGGGTTCGGTCAAGGGATAAGGCCATGGGTTATGGTAAGTGGTATCACAACAATAGAATGAAGTCAAGTGATTGAGCCCATGTGGTAAACTCATGAGGATAGGGCAATTAATTAAGTAACATGGTATATGTCAGGGGGATAAGGACAGGACGATGAAACTAAAACATAGTGGCAATCGGATCTGGTCAGACACTTAAAGACAATGGGCCATGGTCAGGTTGGTAAGGCCAATGCGCGTCATGCATAAATATGGCCAGCGGAGAAGAATCATGGGGATTAGGGCAAAAAGAACGGTAAGGGAGGTAAGGTGGATGAGCTCTAGTCATTATACCAAAGGGACACGGCAAAATGCATACAGCCAATGCCCTAAGCTTTCGGGATAAGAAATATGGGTTATGGTCAAGGGAACGGATCAATGGGATCGGGTCAGGGTACCGCAGGATCAGCCTAAGGGTAGGCAATAAAGCCAATAGAACAAGGTGAGGGGGAAACGGCTAATGGGATATGGTCCGATATTTGGCCAATCCATAGGGACGTGGGCATACAGCCATAGGGATACGGAGAGGTACAAAAGGCCAATGGTAGGTGGTCAGGTGGCTGAGGATGTTGGACAACATCTAGGATTGGCCAGTGTATTATGGTCACGAGGATAAGACCGATGGAATGGGGTCTTGGAGATGAGGCCCATCGGATTTTGTCAGAGGGAGGGCTGAGCCCAATAGGCTAAAGGGAGGGGATAAGTCCAATGGGAGGGAGGTGGGCAGGCAGCTAAGGACAGGGCACACCACAAGGGAGATAAGGACAGTAAAAGAAATGTGACAGTTAGGAGCAATGACATAGGGTCAGGGGATAAGGCAAGGGGAGCTAAAGGTAACTGGGAAGCCCAAAAGGTAGGTCAATGTAATAGGGTCGGGCCATAAGGCCATGAATTAAGGCCAGTGGGATACAGTTAAGGAAAAGTCATGGGATTCCAGGCCCAGAGTATTAGGTGGGAAATTAAGGTCAGCGGGATGCAGCCAGGGCCCTAAGGCCAATGAAACATGGTCAGGTGCATATGGCCAATGAGATAACTGACAGGGATAAGGCTGTGGGATATAGTAAGGGGGACTAGGACAATGCCATAAGGTCAGCATTGAGGCCAGAGAGATAAACTCATGTAGGTATGGGTGTCAGTTAACGACGGTGGCATAGGTCCCGGAGATAAGTACAGAGCCTTGAGACTAACATGAAAGGCGATAGGCTCTGGGGCATAAGGCCAATGCATGCCAAACATAAATAAGGACAATGGGAAAGAGTCACGGGGACTAGAGTCCAAGAAAAAAGGACAGGGAGGTGCGGCCAATGGGCTAAGTTCAGGGGATTAGGCCAATGAGACAGTGAAGGAGCCAAACGGCCCATGGCCCAAGGTTAGGGGATGAGGACAATGGGATATGTTCAGGGGATGAGGCCAGTGGGATAGGGCCTGGGGGATCTGGCCAACAGGCTAAGGGTAGGCACTAAAGCCATTGGGAAATGTTTAAGGAGACGAGGATAATGGGATATGGTCTGGGATGTGGTGAAATCAACAGGATCATGAGCACAGAGCCACTGTGATACGGTGATGCAAAACAGGCCAATGGGATATAGGCAGGGTGATGAGGGCTGGCCATTGGACATGATGTGGGGATAAGGCCACGAGTAGGTAGGGTCCTAGGGATTGGGCTCCTTGAATGAGGTCATGGTGAGTAGCCTCATAGCATATTGTCCCTGAAATGGATAAGGCCCAAATGGGCTATGTGGTTGGACAAGGCCAATGGGGGAAGGGCAGGAAACTAGGGCTACGGCATGGTACGTGAAGGCTTACAAATTAAGGGCCAGGGGTAAGGACAATGAGATAGTGTCAGGTGATAAGGCTTGGATAGCTACATGTCTTGGCATGAGGCCAAAAGATAAGGTCAGTGGGCCAGGGTCAGGGGGATTGACCATGGGGCAATAAGGACAGGGGCATGAGGCAATGAATTAAGGCCAAGCAGATATGGTCAAGGGAAAAGCCAAAGTCATTCAGGGCAAGGGTTTGAGGCCACAACTTAAAGTCCATGGGATATGTCCAGGGGAATAGGACAATGAAATGTGGTCAGGGGGATGTCACACTTGCACTTAGGTATTGGATAAGGCCATGTGATTTGGTCAGGGGTATCACGCCAAAGGCATGAACTCAAGGGATCGGGCCCATATGGTAAACTCATGGAGGGAGGGCCATAATTTAAGGCAAATGGTATATGTCAAGGGGATAAGGACAGGACTATGAGATGAAACATAAGGGCAATCAGATCTGCTCAGAGGCTTAAAGCCAATGGCCAAGGCTAAGGGCGTAAGGCCAATGCACATCATGCTTAAATATGGCCAGCGGAAAATAATCATGGGGATTATGGCCAAAGCAAAAGGTAAGGGATGTAAGACCGATGAGCTCAAGTCAAGAAATTAGGCCAAAGGGACAGGGCAAAGGGGCATATGGCCAACGGCCTAAGCTTCCGAGATAAGGACAATGGGTTATGGTCAAGGGAACGTGTCAATGAGATGAGGTCAATGGAATCGGGTCAGGGGGCTACGGCCAACGGTCTAAGAGTAGGCGATAAAGTCAATGGGACATGGTGAGGGGATACGGCTTATGGGATATGGTCAGTGATGAGACCAATCCAACAGGGACGTGGGCATGAAGCCATTGGGATTCAGCGAGGTAGAAAAGGTGAATGGTAGGTGGTTAGGGGGATTAGGATGATCGGACAAGATCTGGGATTGGCTAGTGTCTTATGGTCACGGGGATAAGACCGATGGAATGGGGTCTTGGAGATAAGGCCCATGGGATTTTGTCAGAGGGAGAGCTGAGTCCAATGGGCTAATGGGAGGGGACAAGGCCAATGGGAGGGAGGTAGGCAGGCAACTAACGACAGGGCACAGCACACGGGGGATAAGGACAGGAAAAGAAGAGCCACAAATAGGAGCAACGACACAGGGCGAGGAGTAAAGCATAGGGAGCTAAAGATAATTGGGGGAGGCCAAACGGTAGGGTCAATGGGATAGAGCTGGAACATCGAACATCGACCAATAAACACAGGGCCATAAGGCCTTAAGTTAAGGCCGGTGGGATACGGTTAATGGAAAATCCACTGGATTCCAGGTCCAGGGGATGGGGCAGGAACTTAAGGTCAGTGGATGCAGCAAGGGGGATAAGGCCAATGAAACATGGTCAGGAGCATATGGCCAATGGGACAATGGAAAGGGGTAAGGCCATGGGATATGGTAAGGGGGACTAGGCCAATTCAATAATGTCAGCAATGAGGCCAGAGACATAAATTCAGGTAGGTATGGCTATCAGTTAAGGACTGTGGCATAGGTCCAGGAGATAAGGACAGGGCCATGAGACTAAAACGTAAGGCCAATCGGATAGGCTCCAGGTTATAAGGCCAATGCACGCCATCCACAAATAAGGCCAATGGGAAAAGAGTCACAGGGACTAGGGCCCAAAGGAAAGGGACAGGGTGGTGAGGCCAATGGACTCAAGTAAGGGGATTAGGCCAATGGGACAGGGAGAGGGGCAAACGGTCAATGGCCTAAGGTTGGGGGATTAGGACAACAGGATGTGGACAGGGGATGAGGCCACTGGGAAAGGGTCAGGGGGATCTGGCCAACGGGCTAAAGGTAGGCAGTAAGGCCATTGGGACATATTTAATGGGATGAGCCTAATGGGATATTGTCTGGGATATGGTGAATCCAACAGGGTCATGGGCACAGAGCCACTGTGGTATGTTAAGGCAGAAAAGGCTAATGGGACATAGGCAGGGAGATGAGGGCAGGCCATCAGACATGATGTAGGGATAATGTCATGGGGAGTAGATAGGGTCCTAGGGATCAGACCCCTAGAATGAGGTTACGCTGAGAAGCCTCATAGCATATTGTCCCTGAGACGGCTAAGGCCCAAATGGGCTAATGGGGATTGGACAAGGCCAATGGGGGAAGAGCAGGGAGCTAGGGCCAGGGCATGAAACGCTTATGAGGGCTAATGAGAGGAAGGGAAGGGCCAGGAGTAAGGACAATGAGATAGGGTCACCTGATAAGGCTTGGGGAGATAAATCTCTTGACATGAGGCCAAAAGTTAAGGTCAATGGGCCAGAGTCAGGGAGATTGGGCATGGGGCAATGAGTACAGGGACATGAGGCCATGAATTAAGGCCAGGGAGATATGGTCAAGGGAAAAGCCAGTGTCATTCCTGGCAAGGGTTTGAGGCCAGAACTTAAGGTCCATGGGATATGTCCAGGGGCACAGGGCAATGAATTGCAGTCAGGAAGATGGAAAATGGGCTTAGGTTGAGGGATAAGGCCATGAGATATGGTCAAGGATATCACACCAATGACATGAAGTCAAGGGATCGGGCCCATGTGACAAAGTCATGGAGGTAGGGATGTAAGTTAAGGCAAATGGTTTATATCAGGGGGATTAGGACAGGACGATGACACTAAAACATAAGGGCAATCGGATCCATTCAGAGGCTTAAAGCCAATGGGCCACGTTGAGGGCAATAAGGCCAATGCACGTCATGCATAAATATGGATGGTGGAAAAGAATCACCGGGATTAGGGCCAAAGGAAATGGTAAGGGAGGTTAGGCCTGTGAGCTCAAGTAAGGAGATTAGGCCAAGGGGACAGGGCTAAGGGGCATGCGGCCAACAACTTAAGCTTCGGGGATACGGACAATGGGTTATGGTCAAGGGAAAAGGTCCATGGAATCGTGTCAGGGGGCTAAGGCCAACGGCCTAAGGGTAGGCAATAAAGCCAATGGGACATCGTGAGGAGGACATGGCGAGGGGGATATGGCTAATGGGATATGGTCAGTGATGAGGCCAACCTATAGGGACGTGGGCATACAGCCGTTGGGATACATTGAGGTAGAAAAGGCCAATGGTAGGTGGTCAGTGGGTAGGTGGTCAGGTCCTCAGATGATCGGACAAAGATCTGGGATTGGCCAGTGTCTTTTGGTCATGGGGATAAGACTGATGGAATGAGGTCTTGGAGATAAGGCCCATGGGATTTTGTCAGAGAGGGGGCTAAGGCCAGTGGGCTAAAGGGAGGGGGCAAGGACAGCTGGAGAGAGGTGGGCAGGCACCTAAGGACAGGGCACACCACACGGGGGATAAGGACAGGAAAAGAAGAGTGACAAGAGCAACGACATAGGGTCAGGGTATAGAGCATGGGGATCTAAAGATATTGGGAGAAGCCCAAAAGGTAGGGTCAATGGGATAGGGTCGGGCATCGGGCATCGGCCCGTAAGGATGGGGCCATAAGGCCACAAGTTAAGGTGAGAGGTATATGGTTAACGGAAAAGCCATGGGATTCCCGGCCCAGGGGATTAGGCGAGAACTTAAGGTCAGGGGGATGCAGCCAGTAGGATAAGGCCAATGAAACATGGTCAGGACATATGGCCAATGGAATAACGGAAAGGGATAAGGCCGTGGGATATGGTGAGGGGGACGAGGCCAATGCCATAAGGTCATCAATGAGGCCAGAGAGATAAACTCATGTATATATGGGTACCAGTTAAGGACTGTGGCATAGGTCCGGGAGATAAGGACAGTGCCATGAGACTAACACGTAAGGCTCTTCGGATAGTCTCCGGGGCATATGGCCAATGCACCCACCCCATCCGAAAATAAGGCCAATAGGAAAGAGTCACGGTGACTAGGGCCCAAAGAAGAGGGACAGGGAGGTGACACAATGAGCTAAAGTCAGGGTATTAGGACAATGGGACAGGGGCAAATAGCCAATGACCCAAGGTTAGGGGATAAGGACAATGGGATATGGTCAGGGGATGAGGCCAGTGGGATAGGGTCAAGGGTCCAGCCAATGGGTCAAGGGTAGGCATTAAGGGTACTGGGACATGGTTAAGGGGACGAGGCTAATGGGATATGACTCGGGAAATTGCGAACCCAAGAGGGTCATGGGCACAGAGGCACTGGGATACGGTGAGGCAGAAAAGGCGAATGGGGGGATATGGGCAGGGAGATAAGGATAGGCAATGGGACACAATGTGGGGACAAGGCCACAGGAAGTAGGTAGGGTTCTAGCGATCAGACCCCTAGAAGGAGGTCACAGGGAGAAACCTCTTAGCATACTGTTCCTGAGATGGTTAAGGCCAAAACGGGCTAATGGGGATTGGACAAGGTCAATGGCAGAAGGGCAGGGGACTAGGGGCGGGACACGACACGTGAGGGAGTGTGGGCTTATGACAGGAAGGGAAGGGCCAGGGGTAAGGACAATCAGATAGGGTCAGGTGATAAGGCTTGGGGAGCTAAATCTCTTGGCATGAGGCCAAAAGGTAAGGTCAGTGGGCCAGGGTCAGGGGGATTGGGCATCGGGCAATAAGGACACGGGCATGAGGGCATGGTTTAAGGCCAGGAAGATACGGTGAAGGAAAAAGTCAGGGTCATTCAGGACAAGGGTTTGAGGACAGAACTTAACATCCGTGGGATATGTCCAGGGGCATAGGGCAATGAAATGCGGTCAGAGGGATATAGCGAATGGTCTTAGGTCGAGGGATCAGGCCATAAGATATGGTCAGTGGTATCACACCAATGGCATGAAGTCAAGGGATTGGGCCCATATAGTGAACTCATGGAGGTAGGGCCATGAGTTAAGGCAAATGGAATATGTCAGGTGGATGAGGACAGGACAATGAGATGAAAACATAAGGGCAATCGGATTCGTTCAGAGGCTTAAAGCCAATGTGCCAGGGTAGGGCGATAAGGCCAATTCATGTCATGCATAAATATGGCCAGTGGGAAGAATCATGGGGATTAGGGCCAAAGGAAACAGTAAGGGAGGTAAGGCGGATGAGCTCTAGTCAGGAGATTGGACCAAAGGCACAGGGCAAAGGGACATATGGCCAACGCCCTAAGCTTTCGGGATAAAGACAATGGGTTATGGTCAAGGGAACGGGTCTTTTGGATCAGGTCAGGGTACTGCAGCCAATGGCCTAACGGTAGGCAATAAAGCCAATAGGACACAGTAAGAGGGAAACGGCTAATGGGATATGGCCCGATATTTGGCCAATCCAATAGGGACATGGGCATACAGCCATTGGGATACGGAGAGGTAGAAAGGGCCAATGGTAGGTGGTGAGGTGGCTGAGGATGTTCGGACAACATCTGGGATAGGCCAATGTCCTATAGTCACTGGGATAAGACCGATGGAATGGGGTCTTGGAGATAAGGCCTATGGGATTTTATCAGAGGGAGGGCTAAGGCCACTGTGCTAAAGGAAGGGGACAAGTCCAATGGGAGGGAGGTGGACAGGCAGCTAAGGACAGGGCACACCACACGGGGGATAAGGACAGGAAAAGAAATGCAACAATTAGGAGCAATAACATAGGGTCAGGGGATAAGGCATGGGGAGCTAAAGATAACTGGAAAAGCCCAAAAGGTAGCGTCGGGGAATAGGGTCGGGGCATCGGGCATCAGGCCATAAGGACAGGGCCATAAGGCCATAATTAAGGCTGGTGGGTTACGGTTAAGAAAAAGCCATGGGATTCCAGGCCCAGGGGATGAGGCCAGAAATTAAGGTCAGTGGGATGCAGCAAGGGGGGATAAGGCCAATGAAACGTGGTCAGGTGCATATGGCCAATGGGATAACTGAAAGGGATAAGGCTGTAGGATACAGTAAGGGAGACTAGGCCAATGCCATAAGATCAGCAATGAGGCCAGAGAGATAAACTCATGTAGCTATGGGTGTCACATAAGGACAGTGGCATAGGTCCGGGAGATCAGTACAGGGCCATGAGACTAAAACGTAAGGCAGATAGGTTTCAGGGCATAAAGCCAATGCATGCCAAACATAAATAAGGTCAATGGGAAAGAGTCATGGGGACTAGATCCCATGGAAACAGGACAGGGAGGTAAGGCCAATGGGCTAAGGTCAGTGGATTAGACCAATGGGACAAGGAAAGAGGAAACGGCCCATGGCCCAAGGTTAGGGGACGAGGACGATGGGATAGGGTCAGCGGGATCCCGCCAATGGGCTAACGGTAGGCAATAACAGCATTGGGACATGTTTAAGGGGATGAGTCTAGTGGGATATGGTCTGGGATATGGCGAATCCAATAGGGTCATGGGCACAGAGCCACTGCGATACAGTGATGCAGAAAAGACTATAGGATATAGTTAGGGAAATGAGGGCGGGCAAACATACAGGATGTGGAGACAAGGCCACAGGGAGGAGGTAGGGTCCAAAGGATCAGACCCCTAACATGAGGTCACAGTAAGAAGCCTCATAGCATATTGTCCCTGAGACAGCTAAGGCCCAAATGGCCTAATGGGAGTTGTACAAGGCCAATGGGGGAAGGGCAGGGAGCTAGGGTCAGGGCATGGCACGTGAGGGCTTATGACAGGAAAGTGAGGGCCAGGGTAAGGACAATGAGATAGGGTCGTGTGATAAGGCTTGGGAAGCTAAATCTCTTGGTATGAGGCCAAAAGGTAAGATAAGAGGGCCAGGGTCAGGGGAATTACACATGGGGCAATAAGGACAGGCACATTAGGCCATGAATTAAGGCCAGGCAGATATGGTGAAGGGAAAAGCCAGGGTCATTCAGGGCAAGGGTTGGAGGCCAGAACTTAAGGTCTATGGGATATGTCCAGGGGCACAGGGGAATGAAATGCAGTCGGGCGATATCACCAATGGGCTTAGGTTGAGAGATCAGGCCATGGGATACGGTCAGGGGTATCACGCGAATGGCATGAAGTCAAGGGATCGGGCCCAGTGGTAAATTCACAGAGCTAGGGCTCTCTGTTAAGGCAAATGGTATATGCCTGGAGGATAAGGACAGGACAATGAGACGAAAACATAAGGACAGGTAGATCTGGTCAGAGGCTTAAAGCCAATGTGCTACGGTTAGGGCGATAAGGCCAATGCAGGTCATGCATAAATATGGCCAGCGGACAAGAATCATGGGGAGAGGGCCAAAGGAAATGGTAAAGGAGGTAAGGCCCATGAGCTAAAGTTAGTAAATTAGGCCAAAGGGACACAGCAAAGGGACATACGGCCAATGGCCTATGCCTCCGGGATGAGGAAAATTGGTTATGATCAAGGGAACTGGTCAATGGAATCTGGTCAGGGGCCTACGGCCAACGTCCTAAGGGTAGGCAATAAAGCCAATGGGACATGGTGACAGGGATGCGGCTAATGGGATATGGTCAGTGATTAGGCCAATCCAATAGGGAAGTGGGCATATATCCGTTGGCATACGGTGAGGTAGAAAAGGCCAATGGTGGGTGGTCAGGGGGATCAAAATGATCGTACAAGTTTTGGTATTGGCCAGTGTATTATGGTCACAGGGATAAGAACAATGGAATGTGGGTTGGAGATAAGGCCCATGGGATTTTGTCAGAGAGAGGGCTAATGCCAGTGGGCTACAGGGAGGGGGAAAGTCCAACGGGATGGAGGTGGGAAGGCAGCTAAGGACAGGGCCAACCACACGGGGGAAAGGATAGGAAAAGAAGACCGACAGGAGCAACGACATAGGGTTGGGGATATGGCATGGGGACCTGAAGATATTGGGGGAAGCCCAAAATGTACTGTCAATGGGATAGGGTGGGGGCATCGGGCATCGGACCATAAGGACGGGGCCATAGGACCACAAGTTAAGTCCGGAGGGATACGGTTAATGGAAAAGACTGCGATTCCAGGCCCAGAGGATGAGGCAAGAACTTAAGGTCAGGGGGATGCGGCCAGGAGGATAAGGTCAATGAAACATGGTCAGGAGCATATGGCCAATGGGATAACAGAAAGGGATAAGGCCGTGGGATATGGTAAGGGAGACGAGGCCAATGCCATAAGGTCAGTATTGAGGCCATAGAGATAAAGTCACATAGGTACGGGTATCAGTTAAGGACTGTGGCATCAGTCCTGGAGATAAGGACACGGCCATGAGACTAAAAAGGAGGGCCAAATGGATAGGGTCCAGGGCATAAGGCCAATGCATGCCATCCAAAAAAAAGGCCAATGGGAAAGAGTCACGGGGACTAGGGACCAAGGGAAAGAACAGGGAGGTGAGGCCAGTGGCCTAAAGTCAGGGGATAAGGCCAATGGGACAAGAAATAGGGCAATCGGCCAATGGCCCAAGGTTAGGCAACGAGGACAATGGGATATGGTCAGGTGATGAGGCCAGTGGGATAAGGTCAGGGGTATCCGGCCAACGGGCTACGGGTAGGCAATAAGACTACTGGGACATGTATGAGGGGATGAGGCTAATGGGAAATGGTCTGGGATATAGTGAATCCAACAGTGTCATGGGCACAGAGCCACTGGGAATGGTCAGGCAGAAAAGGCCAATGGGAGAAGGGCTGGGAGATAAGGGCACTTGATCAGACACCATGTGCATGGGGAACAGGTGGAGTCCTAGGGATTGGACCGCTAGAATGAGGTCACGGTGAGAAGCCTGATAGCATATTGTCCCTGAGATGGCTAAGGCCAAAATGGGCTAATGGATTTTGGACAAGGCCAATGGGGTAAGGGCAGGGAGCTAGGGCCATGGCATGGCACGCGAGGGCTTATCACAGGAAGGGAAAGGCCAGGGGTAAGGACATTCAGATAGGGTCAGGTGATAAGACTTAGGGAGCTAAATCTCTTGGCATGAGGCCAAAAGATAAGGTAGCCCATGGTCGTGGGACTGGCCATGGGGCAGTAAGGGCAGGCACATTAGGCCATGAATTAAGTCCAGGAAGATATGGTCAAGGGAAAAACCAGGGTCATTCAGGGCAAGGGTTGAGGCCAGAACTAAAGGTCCATGGCATATGTCCATGGGCATAGGACAATGAAATGCGGTCGGGGGTATCACCAATGAGCTTAGGTAAAGGGAAAAGGCCCTGAGATATGGTCAGGGGTATCATGCCAATGGCATGAAGTCAAGGGATCAGACCCATGTGGTAAAGTCATGAAGGTAGGGCCATAAGTTAAGGCAAATGGTATATGCCAGAGGGATAAAAACAGGACGATGAGACAAAAACATAAGGGCAATCAGATCCATTGAGAGGCTTAAAGCCAATGGGCCAAGGTCAGGGCAAAAAGGCCAATGCACGTCATGCATAAATATGGCCAGTGGAAAAGAATCATGGGGATTACGGCCAAAGGAAATGGTAAGATTGGCAAGGCCGATGAGTATAAATCAGGAGATTAGGCCAAGGGGACACGGTTAAAGGGGTATATGGCCAACGGCTTAAGCTTCCGGGATAAGGACAATGGGTTATGGCCAAGGGAACAGGTTAATGGGATCGGGTCAGGGGGCTACGGCCAACAGCCTAAGGGTAGGCGATAAAGCCAATGGGACATGGTGAGGGGGATAGGACTAATGGGGTATAGTCAGTGAGGAGGCCAATCCAATAGGGACGTGGGCATACAGCCGTTGGGATACAGCTAGTTAGAAAAGGCAAATGGGAGGTGGTGAAGCGGATGAGGATGATCGCACAAGATCTGGGATTGGCCAGTTTCTTAGGGTCACTGAAATAAGACCAATGGAATAGGTCTTGGAGATAAAGCCCATGGGATTTTGTCAGAGGGAGGGCTAAGGCCAATGGGCTAAAGGGAGAAGACAACCCTAATGGGAGGGAGGTTGGCAGGCAGCTAGGGACAGGGCACACCACACGGGGATTAAGGACAGGAAAACAAGACAGTTAGGAGCAACGTCATAGGGTCAGGGGATAGAGCATAGGGAGCTAATGATAATTGGGGAGGCCGAAAAGGTAGAGTTAATGGAATAGGGTCAGGGCATCGGGCAATGGCCCATAAGGACAAGGCCATAAGGCCACAAGTTAAGGCCGGTGGGATACAGTTAAGGAAAAGCCATGAGATTCCAGGTCCAGGGGATGAGGCGAGAACTTAAAGTCAGTGGGATGCAGCCATGGGGATGAGGCCAATGAAACATTGTAAGGAGCATATGTCCAATGGGATAACGGAAAGGAATAAGGCCGTGGGATATGGTAAGGGGGACGAGACCAATACCATAAGGTCAGCAATGAGGCAAGAGAGATAAAGTAATGTAGGTATGAGTATCAGTTAAGGACTGTGGCATAGGTCCGGGAGAGAAGTACAGGGCCATGAGACTAACATGTAAGGCCAATCGGTTAGACTTCAGAACATAAGGCGAATGCATGCCAGCCACAAATAAGGCCAAATGGAAAAAGTCACGAGGACTAGGGCCCAAGGGAAAGGGACAGGGAGGTGAGGCCAATGGGCTAAGTTCAGTTGATTAGGCCAATGGGACAGGGAAAGTGACAATCAGCCCATGGCCGAAGGTTAAGAGATTAGGACAATGGGATATGGTGAGGGGATGAGGCCAGTGGGATAGGGTCAGGGGGAACCAGGCAACGGTTTAAGGGTAGGCAGTAAGGCCATTGGGACATGTTTAAGGGCCTGAGGCTAATGGCATATAGTCCGTGATATGGCAAATCCAACAGGGTTATGGTCACAGAGCATTGGGATACAGTGAGGCAGAAAAGCCCGATGGGATATGGACAAAGAGATGAGGGCGGGCCATCAGACACGATGTGGGGATAAGGACACAAGGCCACGGAGTGTAGGTAGGGTCCTAGGGATCAGACCCCTAGAATGAGGTCATGGTGAGAAACCTCATAGCATATTTTCCCTGAGATGGCTAAGGCCCATATGGGCTAATGGGGGTTGGACAAGGCCAATGGGGGAAGGGCAGGGAGCAAGGGCCAGGGTATGACACATGAAGACTTACAACAGTAAGGGAAGAGCCAGGGATATGGAAAATGAGGTAGGGTCAGGTGATAAGGCTTTGGGAGCTAAATCTCTTGACATGAGGCCAAAAGGTAAGGTCAGAGGGCCAGGGTCAGGAGAATTACACATGGGGCAATAAGGACAGGGGCATGAGGCCATGAATTATGTCAGGCAGATATGGTCAATGGAAAAGCCAGGGTCATTCAGGGCAAAGGTTGGAGTACAGAACTTAAGGTCCATGGGATATGTCCAAGGGCATAGGGCAATGAAATGCGGTCTCGGGGTATCGCCAATGAGCTTAGGTTGAGAGATGAGGCCATGGGATATGGTCAGGGTTATCACACCAATAGCGTGAATTCAAGGGATCGGGCCCATGTGGTAAACTCATGGAGGTAGGGCCATAAGTTAAGGCAAATGGTATATGTCAGGGGTATAAGGAAAGAATGATGAGACGAAAATATAATGGCAATCGGATGTGGTCAGAGCCTTAAAGCCTATCGGCCACGGTCAGGGTGATAAAGCCAATGCAGGTCATGCATAAATATGGCCAGCTGACAAGAATCATGGGGATTAGGGCCAAAGGAAATGGTAAAGGAGGTAAGGCCAGTAAGCTCAAGTCAGGAGATTAGGCCAAGGGACAGGGCAAAGGGGCATGTGGCCAATTGTCTAAGCTTCGGGTATAAAGACAATGGGTTATGGTCAAGGGAAGGGGGTCAAAGGGAACAGGTCAGGGGGCTACGGACAACAGCCTAAGAGTAGGCAATAAAAGCCAATGGGGGCCTGGCGTGGTGGCTCACGCCTGTAATCCTAGCACTTTGGGAGGCCAAGGCGGGCAGATTGCTCAAGGTCAGGAGTTCGAAACCAGCCTGCGCGAGACCCCGTCTCTACCAAAAATAGAAATAAATTAATTGACCAACTAAAATATATATATACAAAAAATTAGCCGGGCATGGTGGCACATGCCTGTAGTCCCAGCTACTNAAAAATAGAAATAAATTAATTGACCAACTAAAATATATATATACAAAAAATTAGCCGGGCATGGTGGCACATGCCTGTAGTCCCAGCTACTCGGGAGGCTGAGGCAGTAGGATCACTGAGCCCAGGAGATTGAGGTTGCTGTGAGCCAGGCTGACGCCACGGCACTCACTCTAGCCTGGGCAACAAAGTGAGACTCTGTCTCAAAAAAAAAAAAAAAAAAAAAAAAGCCAATGGGACATGGTGAGAAGGATATGGCTAATGGGATATGGTCAGTGCTTAGGCTGATCAAATAGGCAAAAGGGCATACAGCTGTTGGGATACGGTGAGGTAGAAAAGGCCAACGGCTGGTGGTCAGGGGGATGAGGATGATCGGACAAGATCTGGGATAGGCCTGTGTCTTATGGTAATGGGGATAAGACCGATGGAATGGGGTTTTGAAGATAAGGCCCATGGGATTTTGTCATAGAGAAGGCTAAGGCCAGTGGGCTAATGGAAGGGAGCTGGGCAGGCGGGTATGGTCAGGGCACACCACACGGGGGATAAGACCAGGGAAACAAGAGTGACAGGTAAGAGCAATGACATAGGGTCAGGGGATAAGGGATGGGGAGCTAAAGATACTGGGGTAAGCCAAAAAGGTAGGGTCAATGCGATAGGGTCGGGACTTCGAGCATTGGCCCATAAGGACAGGGCCATAATGCCATAACTTAAGGCCAGTGCGATACGGTTAACAGAAAAGCCATGGGATTCCAGACCCAAGGGATGAGGTGAGAACTTAAGGTCAGTTGGGTACGGCCAGGACGATAAGGCCAATGAAACATTGTCAGGAGCATATGGCCAATGGGATAAAGGGATACGGTAAGGGGGACTAGGCCAATCCCATAAGGTCAGCAATAAGGCTAGAGAGATAAACTCATGTAGATATTGGTATCAGTTAAGGACTGTGGCATAGGTCCGGGAGATAAGGACAGGGCCATGAGACTAAAACACAAGGCCAATCGAATAAGCTCTATGGCATAAGGCCAACGGATGCCATCCATAAATAAGGCCAATGAGAAAGAGTCACGCGACTAGGGCCCAGAGGAAAGGGATAGGGAGGTCAGGCCAGTGGGCTCAAGCCAGGGGATTAGGCAAATCGGAAAGGGAAAGGGGCAAAAGGCCCATGGCCCAAGGTTAGGGGATGAGGACAATGCCATATGGTGAGGGGATGAGGCCAGTGGGATAAGGTCAGTGGGATCCTGCAAATGGGCTAAGGGTAGGCAGTAAGGCCATTGGGACATGTTTGAAGGGATGAGGCTAATAGGATATGGTTTGGGCTTATGGCAAATCCATAGAGTCATGGGAACAGAGCCACTGGGATACGGTCAGGCAGAAAAGACCAATGGGATATGGGCAGGGAGATAAGGGCGGGCAATCGGACACCATGTGCACAGGGTGGTAGGTTCCTAGGGTAGGTTCCTAGGGATCAGACCCCAGTAGCATGAGGTCACGGTGAGAAGCCTCATAGCATATTGTCCCTGAGATGGCTAAGGACCAATTGGGCTAATGGGGGTTGGACAAGGCCAATGGGAGAAGGGCAGGGAGCTAGGGGCCAGGACATGACAGGTGAGGGCTTACGACAAGAAGGGAAGGGCCAGGGGTAAGGACAGTGAGATAGAGTCAGCTGATAAGGCATGGGGAGATAAAACTCTTGGCATGAGGCCAAAAGGTAAGGTCAGTGGGCCTGGGTCAGGGGCATTGAGCATGGGGCAATAAGGACAGGGACACGGGGTCATCAATTCAGGCCAGGGAGATATGGTCCAGGGAAAAGTGAGGGTCATTACCAACAAGGATTTGAGGCTAGAACTAAGGTTCAGGGGATATATCCAGGGGCATAGGGCAATGAAATGCCGTCAGGGGGTATCGCCAATGGGATTAGGTCAAGAGATAAGGCTATGGATTATGGTCAGTGGGATCACAACAATGGCATGAACTCAAGTGTTTGGGCCCACGCGGGAAACTCATGAGGGTAGGGCAATAAATTAAGGCCCATGGTATATGTCAGGGGGATAAGGACAGGATGATGAGACAAAAACATAAGGGCAATCCAATCCGGTCACAGGCTTAACGCCAATGAGCCAGGGTGAGGGAGATAAGGCTAATGCACGTCATGCATACATATGGCCAGTGGAAAAGAATCATGGGGATTAGGGCCAAAGGAAATGGTAAGGGAGGTAAGACCCATAAGCTCAAGTCAAGAGATTCGGCAAAAGGGACAGGGAAAAGAGGCATACAGCCAACCACCTAAGCTTTGGGGATAAGGACCATGGGTTTTGGTCAACGTAACAGGTCAATGGGATCGGGTCAGGGGGCTATGGCCAATGGCCTAAGGGTAGGCGATAAAGCCAATGGGACATTGTGAGAGGGATACAGCTAATGGGAAATGGTCGGTGATTAGGCCAATCCAACAGGGATGCAGGCATACAGCCATTGGGATACAGCGAGGTAGAAAAGGCCCTTGGTAGGTAGTCAGGGCGATGAGAATTGTAGGACAAGATCTGGGATTGGCCAGTGCCCTATGGTCATGGGGATAAGACCTATGGAATGGGGTCTTGGAGATAAGGCCCATGGGATTTTGTCAGAGGCAGGGCTAAGGCCAATGGTCTAATGGGAGGGGACAAGGCCAATGTGAGGGAGGTTAGCAGGCAGCTAAGAACAGGGCACACCACATGGGGGATAAGGACAGGAAAAGAAGAGCGACAGTTAGGAGGGTCAGGGGATAAGGCATGGGGACCTAAAGGTAATTGGAGGAAGGCCAAAAGGAAGGGTCAATAGGACAGGATCGGGGTATGGGGCCTCTGCCCATAAGGACAGGGCCATAAGGCCATAAGTTAAGGCCGGTGGGATCCAGTTAAGGAAAAGCCATAGGATTCCAGGCCCAGGGAATGAGGCGGGAACTTAGGTGATTGGGATGAGGCCAGGGGGATACGACCAATGAAAAATGGTCAGGAGCATATGGCCAATGGGAGAACGGAACATGATAAGGCCGAGGGATATGGTACAGGGGTCTAGGCCATGCCATAAGGTCAGCAATTAGGCGAGACAGATAAACTAATGTAGGTATGGGTATCAATTAAGGACTGTGGCATAGGTCCAGGAAATAAGAAAAGGGCCATGACTAAAATGTAAGGCCAATCGGATAGGCTCTGGGACATAAGGCCAATGCATGCCATCCACTAATAAGGCCAATGGGAAAGAGTCACAGGGACTAGGGCAGAAGGGAAAGGGACAGGGAGGTGGGGCCAATGGGCTCAAGTCAGGGGATTAGGCCAATGGGACACGAAAAGGGGCAAATGCACCATGGCACAAGGTTAGGGTATGAGGAATGATTGGATGTGGTCAAGCGAAGAGGCCAGTGGGATAGAGTCAGGGGGATGTAGCCAGTGGGCTAAGGGTATGCAGTAAGGCCATTGCAACACGTTTACGGGGATGAGGCTAATGGGATATGGCCCAGGATATGGCAAATCCAACAGGATCAAGGGCACAGAGCCTTTGGGATACGGTGAGGCAGAAAAGGCCAATGGAGGGATTGGGCAGGGAGGTAGGGCGGGCCATCGGACACGATGTGGGGATAAGGCCATGGGGACTAGGAAGGGTCCTAATGATCAGATCCCTAGAATTAGGTGACGATGAGAAGCCTCATAGCATATTGTCCCTGAGACGGTTAAGGCCCCAATGGGCTAATGGGGCTTGGACAAGGCCAATGGGGAAGGGCAGGGAGCTAGGGCCAGGGCATGGCACAAGAGGGCTTACAACAGGAAGGGAAGGGGCAGAGGTGAGGACAATGAGATAGGGTCAGGTGATAAGGCTTGGGGAGCTAAATCTCTTAGCATGAGGCCAAAACGTAAGGTCAGTGGGCCAGGGTAAGGCCACCGGGCATGGGACAATCAGGACAGGGGCATGAGACCATGTATTAAGGCCAGGAATATATGGTCAAGGGAAAAGCCAGGGTCATTCAGGGCAAGGGTTGGAAGCCAGAACTTAAGGTTCATGGGATATGTCAAGGGGAATAGGGCAATGGTATGCGGTCAAGGTGTATAGCCAATGAGCTTAGGTTGAGGGATAAGGCCATGGGATATGATCAGTGGTATCATGCCAATGGCATGAAGTCAAGGGATTGGGCCGATGTGGTAAACTCATGGAGGTACAGCCATAGGATAAGGAAAATGGTATATGTCAGGGGGAAGAGGACAGGACAGTGAGACAAACACATAAGGGCAATCGGATCCGGTCAGAGGCTTTATGACAATTGGCCACGGTCAGGGCGATAAGGCCAATTCACGTCAAGCATAAATATGGACAGTGGAGAAGAATCATGGGGATTAGGGCCAAAAGAAACGGTAAGGGAGGTAAGGCGGATGAGCTCTAGTCAGGAGATTAGACCAAAGGGACAGGGCAAAGGGGCATACGGCTAACCACATAAGCTTTGGGGATAAGGACAATGGGTTATGGTCAAGGGAACGGGTAAATGGGATCGGGTCAAGGTACTGCGGCCAACGACCTAAGTGTAGGAGATAAAGTCAATAGGACATGGTGAGGGGGAAATGGCTAATGGGATATGGTCCGATATTTGGCCAATCGAATAGGGATGTGGTCATAAAGCTGTTGGGATATAGCGAGGTAGAAAAGGCCAATGGTAGGTGGTCAGGTGGCTGAGGATGTTCGGACAACATCTGGGATAGGCCAGTGTATTATGGTCAGGGGGATAAGACACATGGAATGGGGTCTTGGAGATAAGGCCCATGGGATTTTATCAGAGGTAGGGCTAAGGCCAATGGGCTAAAGGGAGGGGACAAGGCCAATGGGAGGGAGGTGGACAGGCAGCTAAGGACAGGGCACACCACAAGGGGGATGAGGACAGGAAAAAGAGCGACACTTAGGAGCAATGACATAGGTTCAGGGGATAAGACAAGGGGAGCTAAAGATAACTGGGGACGCCCAAAAGGTACGGTCAATGGAATAGGGTAGGGGCATCGGGCATCGGCCCTTAAGGACAGGGCAATAAGGCCAAGAGTTAAGGCTGGTGGGATACGGTTAAGGGAAAGCCATGGGATTCCAGGCCCAGGGGATGAGGCAGGAAATTAAGGTCAGTGGGATGTGGCCAAAGGGAAAAGGCCAATGAAACATGGTCAGGTGCATATTGCCAATGGGATAACTGAAAGGGATAAGGCTGTGGGATATGGTAAGGGGGACTAGGCCAATGCCATAAGGTCAGCATTGAGGCCAGAGAGATAAACTCATGTAGGTATGGGTGTAAGTTAAGGACTGTGGCATAGGTCGAGGAGATAAGGACAGGGCCATGAAACTAAAACGTAAGGCAGATAGGCTCCGGGGTATAAGGCCAATGCAAGCCAAACATAAATAAGGCCAATGGGAAAGAGTCATGGGGACTAGAACTCAAGGTAAAAGGACAGGAAGGTGAGACCAATGGGCTCAGGTCAGGCGATTAGGCCAATGGGACAGGGAAAGAGCCAAACGGCCCATAGCCCAAGGTTAGGGGATGAGGACAATGGGATATGGTTAGGGGATGAGGCCAGTGGGATAGGGTCAGGGGGATCCGGCCAACAGGCTAAGGGTAGGCAGTAAGGCTATTGGGGTATGTTTAAGGAGATGAGACTAATGGGATATGGTCTGGGATATGGCAAATCCAACAGGGTCATGGGCACAGAGCCACTGGTATACAGTGATGCAGAAAAGGCCAATGGGATATAGGCAGGGTGATGAGCGTGGACTATCGGACATGATGTGGGGATAAGGCCACGGGGAGTAGTTAGGATCCTAGGGATCAGATCCCTTGAATGAGGTCATGGTGAGAAGCCTCATAGCATATTGTCCCTGAGACGGCTAAGGCCCAAATGGGCTAATGTGTGTTGGATAAGGCTAATGGGGGAAGGGCAGGAAGCTAGGGCCAGGGCATGGCACGTGAGGGCTTACGACAGGAACGTAAGGGCCAGGGGTAAGGACAATGAGATAGGGTCATGTGATAAGGCTTGGGAAGCTAAATCTCTTGGCATGAGGCCAAAAGGTAAGGTCAGTGGGCAAGGGTCAGGGGTATTGGGTATGGGGCAAAAAGGACAGGGGCATCAGGCAATGAATTAAGGCCAGGATGATACGGTCAAGGGAAAAGCAGGTCATTCAGGGCAAGGGTTTGAGGTCAGAACTTAAGGTCCATTGGATATGTCAAGGGGCACAGGGCAATGAAATGCGGTGAGGAGGATATCGCCCATGGGCTTAGGTCGAGGTATCAGGCCATGGGATTTGGTCAGGGGTATCACGCTAATAGCATGAAATCAAGGGATCGGGATCATGTGATAAACTCACGGAGGTAGGACCATAAGTTAAGGCAAATGGTATATGTCAGAGGTGAGAGGGACAGGACAATGAGACAAAAACAAAAGGGCAATCGGACCCGGTCAGAGGCTTACAGCCAATGGGTCACGGTGAGAGCGATAAGGCCAAGGCACGTCATGCATAAATATGGCCGGTGGAAAATACTCATGGGGATTAGGGCCAAAGGAAATGGTAAAGGACGTAAGGCTGATGTCAGGAGCTCATGTCAGGATATTAGGCCAAGGGACAGGGCAAAGGGTCATATGGCCAACAGCCTAAGCTTCGAGGATAAGGACAATGGGTTATAGTGAAGGGACCGGATCAATGCTTCGGGTCAGGGGGATACAATGCTTCGGGTCAGGGGAATACGGCCAATGGCCTAAGGGTAGGCAATAAAGCCAATGGGACATGATGAGGGGGATACAGCTAATGGGATATGGTCAGTGATTAGTCCAATCCAATAGGGATGTGGACATATAGCTGTTGGGATAGCGTGAGGTAGAAAAGGCCAATGGTAGGTGGTCAGGGGGATGAGGATGATCAGGCAAGATCTGAGATTGGCCAGTGTCTTATGGTCACTGGGATAAGACCAATGAAATGAGGCTTGGAGATAAGGCCCATGGGATTTTGTCAGTGGGAGTGCAGAGGCCAATGGGCTAATGGGGGGGACAAGGCCAATTGGAGGGAGGTGGGCAGGCAGCTAAGGACACGGCACACCACACAGGGTATAAGGACAGAAAAAGAAGGACGACAGTTAGGAGCAATGATATAGGGTAAGGGGTTAAGGGATGGGGAGCTAATGATAATTGGGGGAAACCCAAAAGGTAGGGTCAATGGGATAGGGTTGGGGCCTGGGGCATCCGCCCATAAGGACGGGGCCATAAGGCCACCAAGTTAAGGCCGGTGGGATACGGTTAATGGAAAAGCCATGGGATTCCAGGCCCAGGGGATGAGGGGAGAACTTAAGGTCAGTCAGATGCGGCCGGGACGATAAGGCCAATGAAACATGTTCAGAAGCATATGGCCAATGGGAATACGGAAAGGAATAAGGCCATGGAATACGGTAAGGGGGACTGGGCCAATGCCATAAGGTCAGCAATGAGGCCAGAGAGATAAACTCATGTAGGTATGAGTATCAGTTAAAGACTGTGGCATAGGTCTGGGAGATAAGGACAGGGCCATAAGACTAACATGTAAGACCTATCGGTTAGACTTCAGAACATAAGGCCAATGCATGCCAGCCACAAATAAGGCCAAACAGAAAGAGTCATGGGGACTAGGGCCCAAGGGAAAGGGACAGGGAGGTGAGGCCAACGGGCTCAGGTCAGTGGATTAGGCAAATGGAACAGGGAAAGAGCAAACGGCCCATGGCCCAAGTAGGCAGTAACGCCACTGGGATATGTTTAACGGGATGAGGCTAATGGGATATGGTCTGGGATATGGCGAATCCAAGAAGGTCATGGGCACAGAGCCATTGGGATACGGTAACGCAGAAAAGTCCAATGGCACATAGGCAGGGTGATGAGGGTGGGCCATTGGACACAATGTAGGGATAAGGACATGGGGAGTAGGTAGAGTCCTATGGATCAAACCCTAGAATGAGGTCACGCTGAGAAGCCTCATAGCATACTGTCCCTGAGTCGGCTAAGGCCCAAATAGGCTAAAGGGGGTTGGACAAGGCCAATGGGGGAAGGGCAGGAAGTCAGGGCCAGGGCATGGCACGTGAAGGCTTACAACAGGAAACTAAGGGCCAGGGGTAAGGACATTGAGATAGGGTGAGATGATAAGGCTTGGGAGCTAAATCTCTTGGCATGAGGCCAAAATGTAAGGTCAGTGGGCCAGGGTCAGGGGATTGGGCATGGGGGAATAAGGACAGGGGTATGAGGCCATGAGTTAAGGCCAGGCAGATATGGTCAAGGGAAAAGCCAGGGTCATTCAGGGGAAGGGTTTCAGGCTGGAACTTAAAGTCCCTGGGACATGTCTAGGGCCATAGGGAAATGAAATGCAGTCCTGGGGATATCATCAATGGGCTTAGGTCGAGGGACCAGGCCATGGGATATTATAGGGGTACCACTCCAATGGCATGAAGACAAGGGAATGGGGGTAAACTGATGGAGGTAGGTCTATAAGTTAAGGCACATGGTATATATCAGGGGCATGAGAACAGGACGGTGAAGCTAAAACATTAGTGCAATAGGGTCCAGTCAGAGGCTTGAAGCCAATGGGCCATGGTCAGGGCGATAAGGCGAATGCACGTTAAGCATAAATATGGCCGGTGGAAAACAATCATGGGGATTAAGGCCAAAGGAAATGGTGATGGAGGTAACGCCAATGGGCTCAAGTCAGCCAATTAGGCCAAAGGGACAGGGCAAAGGGGCATATGGAAAATGTCCTAAGCTGCAGGGATAAGGACAATGAGTTATGGTCAAGGGAAAAGGACAATGGCATTGGGTCAGGGGGCTACGGCCAACAGCCTATGGGTAGGCGATATAGCCAATGGGACGTGGTGATAGGGATATGCGGCTAAGGGGATATGGTCAGTGATTAGGAAAATCCAATAGGGACATGGGCATATAGCCATTGGGATACGGTGAGGTAGAAAAGGCCAATGGTAGGTGGTCAGGAGGATGAGGATGATTGCACAAGATCTGGGATTGGCCAGTGTTTTATGGTCACAGGGATATAAGACCGATGGAATGGGCTTTTGGAGATAAGTCCCATGGGATTTTGTTAGAGAGAGCGTTAGGCCACTGGGCTAAAGAGAGGGGACAAGGCCAACGGGAGGGAAGTAGGCTGGCAGCTAAGGACAGGGCACACCACATGAGGGTAAAGACAGGAAAAGAAGAGCGACAGGTAAGAGCAATGACATAGGGTCAGGGCATAAGGGAAGGGGAGCTAAAGATATTGGGGGAAGCCCAAAAGGTAGGGTCAATGGGATAGGGTCGGGACTTCGGGCATCAATCAATAAGGATGGGGCCATAAGGCGATAACTTAAGGCCTGTGGGATATGGTTAATGGAAAAGCCATGGGAATCCAGGCCCAGGGGATAACTCGAGAACTTAAGGTCAGTGGGGTACGGCCAGGACGATAAGGCCAATGAAACCTGGTCAGGAGCATATGGCCAATGGGAAAAAGGGATAAGGCCAGAGAGATAAACTCATGTAGGTATAAGTTAAGGACTGTGGCATAGGTCCGGGACATGAGGACAGGGCCATGAGACTAAAACACAAGGCCAATCGGATAGGCTCCAGGGCATAGGGCCAACACATGCCATCCAGAAACAAGGCCAATGGAAAGAATCACACGGACTAGGGCCGAAAAGGGACAGGGAGGTGAGGCCAGTGGGCTCAACTCAGGGCATAGGGAAATGGGACAGGGAAAGGGGCAAACGGTCAATGGCCCAAGGTTAGGAGATGAGGACAATGGGATATGGTCAGGGGATAAGGCCAGTGGGATAGGGTCAGGAGGATCCGGCCAACAGGCTAATGGTAGGCAGTAAGGCCATTGGGACATGTTTGAGGGGATGAGGCTAATGGGAAATGGTCCGGGATATGGCAAATCCAATAGGGTCATGGGCACAGACGACTGGGATATGGTGACACAGAAAAGGACAATGGGATATGGGCAGGAAGATAAGGGCAGGCGATCGGACACCATGTGCACAGGGAGCAGGTAGGGACCTAGGGATGCGACTCCTAGCATGATGTCACAGTGAGAAGCCTAATAGCATATTGTCCCTGAGACGACTAAGGCCCAAATGGGCTAATGGAGGTTGGATAAGGCGAATGGGAAAAGGGCAGGGAACTAGGGCCAGGACATGACACGTGAGGGTTTACGACAGGAAAGCAAGGGACAAGGTAAGGACGGTGAGATAGAGTTAGCTGATAAGGCATGGGGAGCTAAATCTCTTGACATCAGGCCAAAAGTTAAGGTCAGTGGACCAGGGTCAGGGGATTAGACATGGGGCAATAAGGACAGGGACATGAGGCCATCAATTCAGGCCAGGAAGATATGTCAGGCCAGGAAGATATGGTCAAGGGAAAAGCCAGGATCATTCAGGGCAAGGGTTTCAGGCCAGAACTTAAGGTACAGGGGACATGTCCAGGGGCATAGGGCAATGAAATGGGGTCGGGGGTATCGCCAATGGGCTTAGATCAAGGGATAGGGCCATGGATTAGGGTCAGTGGTATCACAACAATGGCATGAAGTCAAGTGATTGGGCCCATGTAGTAAACTCATGAGGGTAGAGCAAGAAATTAAGGCCCATGGTATATGTCAGGGGGATAAGGACAGGACGATTAAACAAAAACATAAGGGCAATGGGATCCAGTCACAGGCTTAAAGCCAATGAGCCAGGGTGAGGGAGATAAGGCCAATGCACGTCATGCATACATATGGCCAGTGGAAAAGAATCATGGGGATTAGGGCTAAAGGAAATGGTAAGGGAGGTAAGGCCGATGAGCTCAAGTAAGGAGATTAGGCAAAAGGGACAGGGCAAAGGGGTATGTGGCCAACGACCTAAGATTTGGGGATAAGGACCATGGGTTTTGGACAATGGAACGGGTCAATCTGATTGGGTCATGGGACTACGGCCAACGGCCTAAGGGTAGGCGATAAAGCCAATGGGACATAGGGAGGGGGATATGGCTAATGGGATATGGTCGGTGATTAGGCCAATCCAACAGGGACGTGGGCATACAGCCATTGGGATACGGCGAGGTAGAAAAGGCCATTGGTGGTGGTCAGGGCGATGAGGATGATTGGACAAAATCTGGGATTCGCCAGTGCCTTATGCTAACGGGGATACGTTGGAATGGGGTTTTGGAGATAAGGCCCATGGTATTTTGTCAGAGGGAGTTTTAAGGCCAATGGGCCAATGGGAGTGAGGTGGGCATGCAGCTAAGGACAGGGCACACCACATGGGGGATAAGGACAGGAAAAGAAGAGTGACAGTTAGGAGCAATGACATAGGGTCAGGGGATAAGGCATGGGGAGCTAAGAGTAATTGGAGGATTGCCAAAAGGTAGGGTCAGTAGAATAGGGTCGGGACATCAGGCATTGGTCCATAAGGACAGGGCAATAAAGCCATAAGTTAAGGCCGGTGGGATCCGGTTAAGAAAAACCCATGGGATTCCAGGCCCAGGGGTTCAGGCGGGAACTTAAGGTGAGTGGGATGCGGCCAGGGGAATGAGGCCAATGAAACATGGTCAGGAGCATATGGCCACTGGGATAATGGAAAGGGATAAGGATGTGGGATATGGTAAGGGGAACTAGACCATGCCTTAAGGTCAGCAATGAGGCAAGAGACATAAACTCATATAGGTATGGGTATCTATTAAGGACTGTGGCCTAGGTCCTGGAGATAAGGACAGGGCCATGAGACTAAAACGTAAGGCCAATCGGATAGGCTCTGGGGTGTAAGGCCAATGCATGCCATCCACAAATAAGGTCAATGGGAAAGAGTCACAGGGACTAGGGCAGAAGGGAAAGGAACAGGGAGTGGGGCCAATTGTTCAAGTCAGGGGATTAGGCCAATGGGACACGGAAAGGGGCAAATGCACCATGGCACAAGGGTAGGGGATGAGGACAATGGGATGTGGTCAGGAGAAATGGCCAGTGGGATAGAGTCAGGGGGATGCAGCCAGTGAGCTTACGGTAGGCAGAAAGGCCATTGGAACTTGTTTAAGGGGATAGGGCTAATGGGATATAGTCAGGGATATGGAGAATCCAACAGAGTCAAGGGCACAGAGCCAATGGGATACGGTGAGGCAGAAAAGGCCAATCAAGGGATTGAGCAGGGTGATGAGGGTGGGCAATTGGACACAATGTGGGCATAAGGCCAAAGGGAATAGGAAGGATCTTAATGATCAAACCCCTAGAATTTGGTCACGGTGAGAAGCCTCATAGCATATTGTCCCTGCAACGGTTAAGGACCAAATAGGCTAATGTGGGTAGGACAAGGCCAATGGGGGAAGGGCAGGGACTTATGGCCAGGGCATGGCACGAGAGGGCTAACAACAGGAAGGGAAGAGCCAGGGGTAAGGAGATGAGATAGAGTCAAGTGATAAGGCTTGTGGAGCTACATCTCTTGGCATGAGGCCAAAGATAAGGTCATTGGGCCAGGGTCAGGGGCACTAGGCATGGGGCAATAAGGACAATGGCATGAGGCTATCAATTAAGGTCAGGCAAATATGGTCAAGGGAAAATCCAGGGTCATTCAGGGCAAGGGTTGCAGGCCAGAACATAAGGTCCATGGGATATGTACAGGGGAATAGGGCAATGAAATGTGGTCAGAGGGTATCGCCAAAGGGCTTAGAACAAGGGATAAGGCCTTGGGATATGGTCAGGGGTATCACGCCAATGGCATGAAGCCAAGGGATCGGGCCCATGTGGTAAACTCATGGAGATAGGGCCATAAGGTAAGGAAAATGGTATATGTCAGGGGGATGATTACAGTTTGGTTAGACAAAAACATAAGGGGAATGGGATGTGCTCATAGGCTTAAAGACAATGGGCCACGGTCAGGGTGATATGGCCAATGCATGTCATGCATAAATATGGCCAGCGGAGAAGAAACCTGGGTATTAGGGCCAAAGGAAACGGTAAGGGAAGTAAGGCGGATGAGCTCAAGTCAGGAGATTAGGCCAAAGGGACAGGGCAAAGGGGCATACGGCCAACGCCCTAAGCTTTGGGGATAAGGACGATGGGTTATGGTCAAGGGAACGGGTCCATGGCATCGGGTCAGGGTACTGCGGCCAGCAGCCTAAGGGTAAGCAATAAAGCCAATAGAACATGGTGAGGGGGAAATGGCTAATGGGATATGGTCCAATATTTGGCCACTCCAATAGGGATGTGGGCATACAGCCAATGGTAGGTGGTCAGGTGGCTGAGGATGTTCGGACAACATCTGGGATTGGCCAGTGTATTATGGTCAGGGGGATAAGACTGATGGAATGGGGTTTTGGAGATAAGGCCCATGGATTTTATCAGAGGGAGGGCTAAGGCCAATGGACTAAAGGGAGGTGACAAGTCCAATGGGAGGGAGGTGGACAGGCAGCTAAGGACAGGGCACACCACAAGGGGGATAAGGACAGGAAAAAAAGAGTGACAGTTAGGAGCAATGACATAGAGTCAGGGGATAAGACAAGGGGAGCTAAAGATAAATGGGGACGCCCAAAAGGTAGGGTGAATGGAATAGGGTCGGGGCATCGGGCATTGGCCCTTAAGGACAGGGCCATAAGGCCGAGAGTTAAGGCTGGTGGGTTACGGTTAAGGAAAAGCCATAGGATTCCAGGCCCAGGGCATGAGGCCAGAAATTAAGTTCAGTGAGATGCACCAGGGGGATAAGGCCAATGAAACATGGTCAGGTGCATATGGCCAATGAGATAACGGAAAGGGATAAGGCCGTGGGATACGGTAAGGGGGACTAGGCCAATGTCAAACAGTCAGCAATGAAACCAGAGAGATAAACTCATGTAGGTATGGGTGTCAATTAAGGACTGTGGCATAGGTCCGGGACATAAGGACAGGGCCATGAGCCTAAACATAAGGCAGATAAGCTCCGGGGCATAAGGCCAATGCATGCCAAACATAAATAAGGCCAATGGGAAAGAGTCACGGGGACTAGAGCCCAAGGAAAAAGGACAGGGAGTTGAGGTCAATGGACTCAGGTTAGTGGATTAGGCCAATGGGACAGGGAAAATGCTAAATGGCCCATGGCCCATGGTTAGGGGAGGAGGAGGATGGGATAGGGTCAGGGGGATCCGGCCAATGGATAAGGGTAGGTAGTAATGCCATTTGGACATGTTTAAGGGGATGAGGCTAATTGGATATGGACTGGAATATGGTGAATCCAACAGGGTCATGGGACAGAGACAGTGGGATACGGTGATGCAGAAAAGGCCAATGGGATAAAGGCAGCGTGATGAGGGCGGGCCATCGGACACGATGTGGGGATAAGGCCAAGGGGGTGGTAGGGTACTAGGGATCAGACCCATAGAATTAGGTCACAGTGAGAAGCCTCATAGCATATTGTCCCTGAGACAGCTAAGGCCCAAATGGGCTAATGGGTGTTGCACAAGGACAATGGGGGAAGGGCAGGGAGCTAGGACCAGGGCATGGCACGTGAGGGATTACTCAGGACAGGAAAGTAGGGCCAGGGGCTAGGGACAATGAGATAGGGTGAGGTGATAAGGCTTGAGAAGCTAAATCTCTTGGCATGAGGCCAAAAGATAAGGTCAGTGGGCCAGGGTCAAGGGGATTGGGCATCGGGCAATAAGGACAGGGACATTAGGCCATGAATTAAGACCAGACAGATATGGTCAAGGGAAAAGCCAGTGTCATTCAGGGCGAGGGTTTGAGGCCAGAACTTAAGGTCCATGGGATATGTCCAAGGGCACAGGGCAATTAAATGAGGTTGGGAGATATCGCCCATGGGCTTACGTCGAGGTATCAGGCCATGTGATTTGGTCAGGAGCATCACAGCAATGGCATCAAATCAAGGGATTGGGCCCATGTGCTAAACTCATGGAGGTAGGGCCTATGTTAGGCAAATGGTATATGTCAGGGGGAGACTTACAGGACTATGAGAAAAAACAAAAGGGCAATCAGATCAGGTCAGAGGCTTAGAGCCAATGGGCCATGGTCAGCGCAATAAGGCCAAGGCACGTCATGCATACATATGGCCAGTGGAAAAAAATCATGGTGATTAGGGCCAAAGGAAATGGTAAGGGAGGTAAGACTGATGAGCTCAAGTCAGGAGATTAGGCCAAACGGACAGGCCAAAGGGGCATACGGCCAATGGCCTAAGTTGGGGGATAAGGACAATGGATTATGGTCAAGGAACAGGTCAACGCGATCGGGTGAGGGGGCTAAGGCCGCCGGCCTAAGTGTAGGCAATAAAGCCAATTGGACATGGTGAGGGGAAAACAGCTAATGGGATATGGTCAGTGATTAGGCCTATCTGATAGGGACATGGACATATAGCCGTAGGGATATGGTGAGGTAGAAAAGGCCAATGGTAGGTGGTCAGGGGGATGAGGATAATCGGGCAAGATCTGAGATTGGCCAGTGTCTTATGGTCACTGGGATAAGACCAATGGAATGGGGTCTTGGAGATAATGCCCATGGGATTTTGTCAGTGGGAGGACAGAAGCCAATGGGCTAACGGGGGTTACAAGGCCAATTGGAGGGAGGTAGGCAGGCAGGTAAGGACAGGGGATACCACACGGGGTATAAGGACAAAAAAAGAAGGACGACAGTTCGGAGCAATGATATAGGGTCAGGGATTAAGGCATGGGGAGCTAATGATAATTGGAGGAAGCTGAAAAGTTAGGGTCAATAGGGTAGGGTCGGGGCATGGGCCATCCGACCATAAGGACAGAGCCATAAGGCCATAAGTTAAGGCCTTTGGGATACGGTTAATGGAAAAGCCATGGAATTCCAGGCCCAGGGGATGACACGAGAACTTAAGGTCAGTGGGGTATGGCCAGGAAGATAAGGCCAATGAAACATGGTCAGGAGCATATGGCCAATGCGATCACGGGAAGGGATAAAGCCATGGGATACAGTAAGGGGGACTGGGCCAATGCCATAAGGTCAGCAATGAGGCCAGAGAGATAAACTCATGTAGGTATGGGTATCAGTTAAGGACTGAGGCATAGGGCCGGGAGATAAGGACAGGGCCATAAGACTAATATGTAAGGCCAATCGGATAGGCTCTGGGGCATAAGGCCAACGCATGCCATCCACAAACAAGGCCAATGGTAAAGAGTCAAGTGGTCTAGGGCCCAAAGGAAAGGGACAGGGTGGTTAGGCCAATGGGCTCAAGTCAGGGGATTAGGCCAACGGGACAGGGAAAGTGGCAAACGGCCAATGACCCAAGGTTAGGGGATGAGGCCTTGGGATAGAGTCAGGGGTATCCGGCTAATGGGCTAGGGATAGGCAGTGAGACCACTGGGACATTTTCAGGGGATGAGGCTAATGGGAAATCGTCCGGGATATGGCGAATCCAACAGGGTAATGGGCACACAGCCTCTTGGATATGGTGAGGCAGAAAAGGCCAATGGGATATGGGCAGGAGATAAGGGTGGGTTATCGGACACCATGTCTAAGGGGAGCACGTAGGGTCCTAGGGATCAGACCCCTAGAATGAGGTCACCGTGAGAAGCCTCATAACATGTTGTCTCTGAAATGGCTAAGGCCCAAATTGGCTAAATGGGGTTGGACAAGGCCAATGGGGGAAGGGCAAGGAGCTAGGGCCAGGGCATGGCACGTGAGGGCTTACGACAGGAAGGGAAGGGCCAGGGGTAAGGACAATGAGATAGGGTCATGTGATAAGGCTTGGGGAGCTAAATCTCTTGGCATGAGGCCAAAAGGTAAGGTTAGTAGGCCAGGTCCTGGCACTGGGCATGGGGCAATAAGGATAGGGGCATGAGACCATGAATTAAGGCCATGGAGTTATGGTCAAGGGTAAAGCCAGGGTCATTCAGGACAACGGTTTGAGTCCAGAACTTAAGGCCTGTGGAATATGTCCAGCGGCATAGGGCAATGAAATGTGGCCAAGGGGATATGGCCAAAGGGCTTAGGTCAAGGGATAAGACCTTGGGATATGGTCAGGGTTATCACGCCAGTGGCATGAAGTCAAGGGATCGGGCCCATGTGGTAAACTCA